>PVHX01007792.1:0-88393 GCA_004024805.1 Geosciurus inauris | reverse complement strand
ATTTAAGTAAATTTTTCTAACAGAAAGAAACACACATTCACCCACAAAAATAACTCTACTGCAGGACCTCCATCTGTCTGAATGGTAAACAGTCACCACCTGGCTTCTGTGTAAGATCATTGCTCCCACAGTAAATGTCACAATTTCCATTTCAGCTGTCTAATTCTGTAGCCTCAAAATAATAAATCACATGCTATCATGGTCAAAATAAATCCCCTAGCTTTGTGATAATGATTAGAGAAAAATCCGCCAAGAAACAATCATGGTGGATTGATACCTCTCTGCTAGATTGTTTCTATGTGACACAAAAGAGATTGAAGTGTATCCTAAAATAGAGAATTAGCAACATTCACTTTATATTCATATCCAAAATGTGTTGATACCAATTCTATTGCTGCAACAGCAACTCAACTTCTATAGTTGCTACTGTACTATTACTTTCAGTACAAAATTGCCCAATCAGGGCATTTAACACTAGGTTTTCATATTACTTCTGTGTAACATTGAGAAATATCATTTAACCATTTAAGTTTTTTTCAAATATAAAGAAGATACAAAAATACTTCACCTTTTCACTTCATAAATTAGTTTTGGACATCCAATGAAATCTTATTAGTGGTTAGATTTGAAACTAATTTAGACATATATACTAAAGTTTATGAAATTGCATGTTTAGGCGGCAGGTCCATGCAACTATTTAAAAATATCCAAAACCTTATTCTCTGTAGCCTAAATAGTAACCACAATCTGATTATTATGATTTTAGTCTGGAATGTCCCTCAAGGCTCATGTTTGAAGGCTGGTCCTCAATATAGCATTGCTCAGAGGTGGGGCTTTGGGGAAGTGATTGGATCATGAGGGTTCTGCCTTAATCAGTGTATTAATCCACTGAGGGAGTCATAGCTAATGACATTATTGGAAGATGGTAGAAACTCTAGGAAGTGGACCTTAGTTGAAGGTCACTGCAGAGGGTAGCATGACCTGGGAGGGTATTTCCTTTCTTCCTGTCTACAAGTTACTATGAGGTAAGCAGCTCTGCTCCATGACATCTTCTCTGATATGCTTTGTCTGACCACATTTCCCTTAAAAATGGAGCCAGTTGGCCACAGACTTAAACCATGAGCCACAATAAATCTTTCTTCCTCTAGAGTGTTTTCTCAGGTCCTTTGTTACAGTGACACAAAACTAACATACTGGCCTTCATTTATAACATTTTATCTTCTTGCAGTACATACTGTGTTCATCATAAGGAAGTAAAGGTACCTGATTTATTTGAAGCTTGTCTGTAATTGCTTTTAAACGTCTCCAAACTTGCCTAACTTAGGCAGCTCATCATACAGAAAATAGAAAAACTATTCTTTAGTTATTATTAAGTGAATGTTTTCATTTCTCATTTCATCCATATTTTTCTTATGTTTAGCTCTCAGTCACACATTCAAACACATTCTTCCTAAATTCCACAGTCAGCAGTCAAGTATTTCAATAATATATACCTTTATTTAAAAGAGAAATGATGTCATTTTTTAGAAGAATTTTAGAAAAATTAGAAGCAAGTATTGGGTATGGACATATCTCCTGTCCAAAGTTACCTGTATAATTGCATCTTATATTAATGTGGTGTATTTGTTAAAATTATTGAACCAATATTCATACTCATTTTAAATGTATAGTTCATTAAGATTTACATTGATTTCACGTAATATCTTGTTTTTCCTATGCCAAGGTCCCTCCAAGTACGGCCCATTACACTTAGTTTTCTTGTCTTCTTAGGCTTCTCTTGTCTATCGACAGTCTTTCAGTCTTTTCATATTTTTGATAATATCAAGGGTTGGAGACGTAGTGTCCAGGTATATTATAGGAAGCCCTCTTGTTGGAATAAAATGTTTTACTTTGGATTAGGCTGAGATTATAGATTTGGAGGAGCACAATCAGAGACAAAAGTGCTGTTTTTAATCACATCATAGCAAAGGATCATGCAACTAATATGAATTATGATTGTTGCTATTGACCCTGATCACCCAATTGAAGTAGTGTTTCTAGGCTTCTCCAATGTAATGTTCTTTCTCCCCTTCTTTTCTACATTGTGCTCTGGCTAGAAGTCACAGTGTGCTGACCACACTTAGGAACGGGGAAGGCATACTCCACCTTCATCATGGCAGAGTGTCTGCCAAGGTTATTTGGAATTCCACTGCATATGAATTTTATCTCTTCTCCCCCTTTTATTTAGTTTTATTCAATCATTTAATTCTAACAGGATAAATGGCTGTTATTCTACATTTGGGTTCAAATCCAATGTCACTTTGTTAAATTTGTTGCTCGAATTGCTCTACCTCTGTCAATCCGGATCTCTTTCAGTTCTCTCATGCTCTTTCTCTCATTTATGTGGACTGTGTATGTGTGCATGTGCATGTGCATGTGCATGTATGTGTGTGTGCTTTTCTCCTGTGTTTGGTTTTTAGCACATCCTTACTTTCAGCCACTAGTAAAATGCATCAGGTTCATCTTTTTTTTTTGTACCGGGGATTGAACTCAGGGGCACTCGACCACTGTCAATGTCAGCTGAAAGAAAAATGAAACATGTGTGTGTACAATTACCCAGGAATGTACATACATGTATAAATGTTTCTATGTTTAATTGTGTATCTGTATATTAAGCTAAATATAAGTTTTTTACTAATTTCTCCAACTAGAATCGACTAAGCATGGTTCATTTTAACCTCTTCCAATTACTTTACTATAAAATTCTCATTCCAGCTGTAAAAACCTGGCTCCCACTGTCTGCTATCACTATCTTAATTTTCATTTCCTATATGTGTATATAGTATGTACATGTATAATATAGAATTGTTAACCACACCAGAGTGCTCACTGTAAAGTGTATATTTTCAGTTCATCTTGCATATTTTGACCTATTCCACGAATTTCCAAAGTTACTTATATGAATACCATTTCCCCCTTCTGTTGTGAGATTATTTCATATATTTGTAACATAGTTAAATATCATCTCAGGCTGCATCCGTTCTTGGGAATTTCCATACTTTAAAATGATTCAAATCTGCATATATTAAGAATTGCTGTGCTACTCATTTCTATGAAATTTGGCAAAAGCATAATTCCTTATGTGCTTTCATAGTATCTTATAGAATATTTTCAGCACTCTGAATGATGCCCTATGTTTCACCTTTTCAGTCCTTACTACACAACACTCCTCCAGTGCCTGGCAACCAGTGATCCTTTAACTGCCTCTGTAGCTTGGCCATTTTTAGAACATTGTATAATCAGAATGCACTGTCACCTTTCCAGATTGATATCTTTTATTAAAATATGCATTTAAGATTCCATCCTAATACAAGAGTTCTTTTCATGACATGATAGTTAATTTACTTTTGTTTCTGAAAATATGTCTTTGAACATGTGTGTAATCATATGATTTTCCTTTCACCTATGCAACATCTTTATTTGTCCCAGTTTTTAGTAATTATAAAGGTATATGCATTTACTTGCAAATGTTTGTGGATTCAAAAGGATTCAAATCTAATGGGTAAATAACTAAGATCTTCATAGATCAGTCACAAGATAAAGCTATACTTTGTTTTCTAAAACAACAAAAAATCTTGAAAAGTAACTGCATTATTTTGCATTTCAATTAAAAACGAGTAAGTGCTCATTTTTTTTATTTGTTTCATAAGTCTTCTGTTGTTCCATATTCTCAAGGTCACTTGATATTTTGAATTTTTGTTTATTTGGAATTTTACCCCTTTTAAAAGGTATATAATGGTATCACAATTTTCTAATTTGCTATTTATTATTCACAAATAATGTTGGACATTTTGTCATATGTTTATTTTTTCACATCAGTTATACCTACATATTTTATTTGGTGAGGAGTCTTCTAATGTTTGCCTTACTTTTAATTATTTTTTATTGATAAACATTGTTTAAGTTAGCTTTTCCACTGCTGTAACCAATGTCCTGACAAGAACAATTAGAGGAGAAAAGTTTATTTGGAGGCTAGTGGTTTTAGAGGTCTCAGTCCATAGATAGCAGACTCTAATCCTTGGGGCTTGAGGTGTAACTGAACATCATAGTGGAAGAGTGTGGTGGAGGAAAGGAGCTCAGAACATGAGGATCCAGAAGCAGAGAGAGATCTTCTCAACAAGGACAAAATATATACCCCAAAGACATGCCCTCAGGGACCCATCTCCTATCTATCTACAGTCACCATCCAGTTAATTCTTAGCAGGGAATTAATGCACTGATTAGGTTAAGGCTGTCATAACTCAATTATTTCACCTCTAAACTTTTTTGCACTATCTCAGATATCAACTTCTGGGGGATGCCTAATATAAACTATAACAAACATTAAGGGGACTTTGTAAGTTTTGGATATAAATACTTCACTAGATATGTGTTCTGAAAATAGTTTCTTGAAATCAGTGTCTTGTGTTTTATTTCTTTCTACAGTGTCTTTCATAAAATAGAAATTTTAATTTCAATAACATTAAATATGTCAGTTTTTAATTTCAGGAATTTTAATTTTGGGTTTATATCTAAATACACTGCACACAAGGTCCCATAGATATCCTCCCATGCTATATTTTAGAAGGTAGATGGTTTTGCATTTCCTTCCTCCTAAGGAATAATTGCTATGTTACGCGTCTAGACAGTCTTACTCAACAGGGCCTTACTGCCTCTTAGTTGCTCCATTTTCAGAGCTGTCCAGTTGCACAACACACTTCACCCCTCCCACCTACATGCTCACCGATTCACACAAATATGCTCCTGGATTGAGTGGCACCAGGCTGCTTTGTAATCAGGTGTTTAACTCAGTGACCTTAAACCTTTTGGACTAACTACACACAAAATTCACAGGACCAGGAATTAGTTGAGACAAATGCCTATCTTGAATTCTACCCCCTTAATAATCCATATGACTTTGGAAGAAGATAGAGGCTCTCCCTCCTTCTGCTTGGTGACTTGGAAATCTTTCATCTCTAATAGGCAGCATCAATGGTAGACCCAAGGGGAAGTACAAATAAGGGCCTTTCTTTTTGGCTTCTCCTAAAAATGATACATTGAAAAAGAGTTTATTTCTTATCTCTTGGTGAAGAAGTTTGATGGGTCAGTCTTCACATCATAGAGCTGCTTCAGACATATTTCTCTATTTTGGCACCTGTCCTCTTTAGCCAGGCAATTGGCCGACATGGCTCCACTTTAGTGTCCTGCTCTGTCCCTGTTGCTTACCAGCATGTAGTTTGCCATCCCTCACAGATATATGTCCAGTCTCTGAAGGAATTAATGTGAGTCTCAACAAATGTGCTGGCCATTCTGTGGCTGCCTGAGGATGGAGGCTGGCCCATTAGGCCCAGCAAGCATCTGCAAGTCTAAAAAGCCCTTTCCTAGGGCTCTCATGCCTCCCTCTGCCTGTCCTCTAGGCAGCAAGACAGGGCACTTTTCTGTCATTGGTTTTAATTCTTTGTACAATAAACACCCATCCAAACCACAGCCTTCAGTCCAGCAGTCTGCCTTTGAACCACCATGCCATCATAAATGCTAATTAGGTGGGCACACTAGAAACCTCATATATAATATCATCTGAGACTTTCACAGGACATTTTCTTACAAATTCTAAGATACTCCACCTCACTCCACCATCTCCATTTCTTTGAGTTAAAGAGAGCAGTATCAATAAGTATATCTAAGATGCTTAATGGAATAGGATACTGGGGTCTAGATCTGGTAGGTTTTGTATTTTGCATTTCTTCTTCATTCTTTGACCAAAGTGAGAGATTTCAATTTTCAGATCAATAATGTCAGGTTTTATATAAATTGTTCTTAAAAATAAAACTCTAGGACGTAGTTTTAAGTAAAACATTATGCTTTTTCAAAACAAAGCAAAGCAAAACAAAACAAAAAATCCGGGCAGAAAAAAAGTAACATTCAGAAGTGAAAAGCATCAAATCTGACAGTACTGCTATACTATCAGTTGTATTCTTCCATGAGTGGGCTGGCTCTATCAGAAAGCATCAACAGTTTGGTAGCATTACATTCTTTGGGGAAGTAAAATCTATAATGACAAATGGAGTAATAAATAAGCAAAGGCAAGTAAGTACAAGGTATTTATAAAAATAAAAATTGAAAGGAAAAAAATAAAAAATATTGATTAACATGACTTTGAAAATAAAGTCTATCATTCCAGTGACTTTCTTGAATATTTCATATTGCAATTATTCTTATGTATGAGAAGTTAATATTCTAAAAGTTCTGTTGGCCATGTATAATTAATAGGATTTAACACAAAAAGGGAAATTTAGTAGATTTTTATAAAAATGAAAACAACCATTTATGTTAGCTATGTATAAAGTCATTTTTCAGTTTATACTCTGTTACTAGACTTCATTATCAAAAACTGACATGCCTACTGTTCACAGCAGCTGCAATCCATTAACCTAATGGATTGAAATTATAGCTTGCCTTAGGAATTGTCTATTGTGTGGCAAAATCAAATGTAAACCCTACAGTGAAAAGTCTTGACATTATTAAATGTAGGAAATACAGTGTTTTGAAGATGATGTTAATAAAAAGGATTTAGGATATTTGACTAACCCACCAGAAAGTAATATTATGTTTAGGACAAAATGCAAGCTACTTGTTTTCTCATTATTATTTAGTAGCAAAATCACACTGTCAGTTGTCACTCAATAGTACTACATGAAAAATGGGGACCTAGTTGGTTAATTGTTCTCTTTATCTATCTGCTGTGAGTATATACATTCTATTATTTCTCAAAAATGATACCTCATGCAATTATTTTCATCTATTTAGAAACAACTACACCAACAACAACAAACTACTGTCCACTTTTTTTCAAGCCCTGCACAGGTATACTGGGCATATATACAAGACTAAATGCCACAAATAGCTTACTCACATTCACACATTTATAAGGAACACAGAAATACTCTTCTCTCCTATTTATATATTTTTGTTCCTTGTCTTAGTTGTCTTCTTCTCACTTTCATCACACAACATTATCAACATCCTGGTTTTCTGGAGGCTTCTGGTCTGGATAACATCAATGCAGCAGCTCCTGAAGTCTGGGTCTTGACATACTGGAAATCAGTTTTGATAAACAGAGGAAAGCAAGCAAGGGAGGAGGTTCAGCTTTTCTTCTAAGGGTCACCTAATATCGACATATTGGCATCTGTCCAGTGAGGCAAATTGCCTGTGGACAGGTGGAATCAGTGCAGCAAAGAGCACCTGCAGGGGAGGATTTGGCTGCAGGCTGACTCCCACAAGGAAAGGAGAAGTTATCACTGCACTGCTGCAGACAGAGCAGAGGCACCTCAACTCGACCCCTCAGACATGCAGGGATCACACAGCTCTAGAAGCTCATTCATGGCTAACTTGCATATTTACTATTTGACCTGTAACTTTGATTTTAACTTAGGTTAAATCCTAATTTTGATTTATGTAGTCATTCTTGCATGGATAGCTTCCTCCTTCACCCCCAAAATCTGAATCGTTGTTATAGACACAATGTTTCTGTCCAACATTTATAAATGATGAAGTTTTACCCCAACCCCCATGTGGTGATATTTGGAGGGACTATCTTTGGACATAATTAGGTTTGGATAAAATCACGAGGGTGGAGCCCTCATGGTGGATTTAATGCCCTTATAAGTGCAATAGACAAGAGTTTCCAGCCTTCTCTGCTGTGTGAATATAAAATTGGGAGATAGATGGCTACAAGCAAGGAAGTGGGTCTTCATTAAGAAGTAAACCTGCCAGCACCATCTTGGACTTCTCGATCTCCAGAATGGTGAGAAATAATATATACTGTTTAAGTCACCAAAATACCACTGTATGGTATTTTGTATCAGCAGCTTTAGCTGACTAAATTAATACTTTATATTTAAAAACTGACACAAATATTGAAAACTGCTTAGCTTCTTAAAGGTTAATTTTTAGACAATATTTGCAAAATCAAACTTCAGACATAGCATATGATCACATTCTGAAATATAAATCCTGATAAGGGGTAGGGAAATAAGAAAGGATTTCTAATAAATTAGACATAAAGGTCACCACAAAATTATGGCCAACACTGAACTCACAGTTAACATTTAAAATGGTAATGATCAAAGGGTAAAAATAAAATGACTTTTGCATATGTACATTTTCTTATCTAAGTGTCTTATAAAAGGAAACAGAAAGTTGAATCATACTGTGCTAGGGTTAAATGTTCTTAAAGAAATCTGACCATTTAGTACCCTACCAGTTTACAAGGACTGTTCTCTCTGTCTGTGTCTCTGTCTGTCTCTCTGTCTTTCTGTATCTCTCTCTCTCTCACTCTCTCTCTCTTTCACACTCACACACTCATACACACACACACACACACACACAAACATGTTCATTTCTTTTTATTTAGTCTAACAACATCTACTGTTCTCCAATCATGTACATATTATTTAGTTTATAATACAAATATCTGCAATTTTATTAATTCAACAAATATTTATTTATTTAATGTCATTATTGAGTAATGTTTATATAAACATACTTAGTTAAATCACAAGAAAAACTAAACTACTAATAAATGGCATCAAACTCTGAGAGGGTAGGGGGGACTGAAGATTCCATAAACTGAGATTAATATTACTCTATTTAAATGAAATATCTGAGAAAGTCATTCAAAATATTTAATAGACCAAAAGAAACAGAAACAAAACTACAGAGTCTGAGTACAAGCCCTGGAACACAGAAAAATGGTGGACAAAGGTGGACCAGGGTGGGCTCATAGGGCTGAATTTTTTTGTGAGAGAGCTATTAGGAAAATGGCCTAGATCTGGCCTGGAGCAGATGGGGAGGATCTCAGGAGGTAAGTGCTTTTAAATGAAACATCCAGGAAAGAATTAGATCTGACTGGAGGTACAAAAAGGGAAGCTGATTCAAGTAGTGTATTAAGGTGGAACTTGGGCAGAAGACTAGGGTGGAGAAATTATATTAACATGGAAGGGCAGGGAAGACAGTAAAAATAATAACAACGTGGTAGAAGTAGAACATTAATTATGTATTAATGCACTGAATTTACTAAGAGGAAGGCATTTTCTGTGAACTTATCCCCAGGAAAAATGCAAATATGAATCATTGTATACAATTTCAGATACTTAATAGAAACTAGTTCCATGCAATCTATTTTAGAAAATATTATTTAGGAGAATCCTTACTCAGGTGTTTTGAGTGGGAAAAAAATTAGTTGAAGTATCTAGGAGTGGTGGGAGGCTTGATAAAAACAGGGTCCTTGTTTACTCACTTCTTATATTTTGAAGTAATGGAAAACAGGGATACAGATCTCTTTTTGAATGAAATGTCCTCAGGATGTAACAGAAGACCAAAAATTTGGAACTTGACCCAAGCCTATGGTCCTTTGCTGAGCATTTTTTCTTTCCAGATGGGGATTTCTCATTGAGCTCCTTGACCAGTAGGACAGTTTTATGAGCTGATGTGTACATTGTCATGCAGCTCAGGTGGAGTTACCCAAGCCAAAGCCACATGGAGAAACCAACCTGTATCCACGTAGACATACCTAAATTATATGAACACAAACAAAATAAATGACTATTAATTTTGAAATTTACTATGTTATGCTGTGCTATATCACATGAAAAGGGATAATTGTGAAATATTTAGAAACAGAAATGGGGTGCTACCCTGAAAACAATGCTAAATTTGTGCTTATTGCCTTGGAAACAGGAAGTACACAATTAATAAAAAAATATTAAAAAGTGAGAAAATATTATTTAAGTCTAGAAAAAAAAAGATGATGGATGCATGTTTTGGCCAAAACCTAACAAAACTATTGTCTGCTACGTAATTCTTGGAGAAAAGGAGAGCAGTAAAACACCACATCCTTGAAATACTCATCTCTATTCCCAAGTCAAGGGGTAACTGTAAGACTTGGTTGGAAGATACAGATAAAGATGATCTTGAAGGACACTGGTTTTCTCTTATGTGTGCTGAGATTTAGCACAAGGTGGTATTTTCTATAGAAAGCTGTGTTCTTGCACTATGCCAGAACAGCTGCTCCTTGGAATGCTGGTCACATAAGGACCAAAGCAAACTAATGTGTCACTGCTTCTGTAGCCTAATTCATAAAAACCCCATCCCTGCAGTAACTCATGTGGAATTGAGAGAACTGTGGAGAAGATAATTGCTACTTATCCAGCTGCTCAACACCAGACAAGGTCCTTAATGGATGGAGGTCCTATTTTATGGAAAAGAAGTATAATGGTGCTATTGCCAAAGTTGCTGCCATGAACTTTCTGGAGTTGCATCCTGAGAGGTAGTACTTGGTGAAGCACTGTAAGGGATAGTGTTGCGGTCTGTCCAGTCAGTCACCACTGGACATTCCCCATAAGCATTTTTGAATAAACCTTTTGCAATGGCAGGCTATCTCTGTGTATTATCTTTGGTCTCTCAGCAACCTATCCACTGACCTAGTATAACTTGGCCATGAACAGTAAGCCTCAATTTGATATAAAAACTTCTGTTCAACAAATTTTTGGGTCTGTGTATAGGATTCTCTATACAAAATTATTTATACATAACAAATTACTAAAGAAAAGATGAGCTAAGGAAGGAATTGAAATATTTTTAAGATGAATTAAGACATCAAAAGTGTAAGGGCTGTTATTTTCAAATGAAAGATTAGTTTCATTCCCAGTTCCTTACAGTAAAAAAAAAAAAAAAGAAAGAAAGAAAAGTTGGACATGGTGGCACACGCCTGTAATCCCAGCACTTTGGGAAGCTGAGACAGGAGAATTACAAGTTCAAAGTCAGCCTCAGCAATGGTGAGGCACTAAGCAACTCAGTGAGACCCTGTCTCTAAATAAAAGACAAAATAGGGCTGGGAATGTGGCTCAGTGGTCAAGTACCCCTGAGTTCAATCCCTGGTACCAAACAATAAATAAATAAATAAAAATAAGAAATACTATTGCAAAGATCCAAATCACTACCTATAGAATGGGGACTCAGAAAAAAATAATAAAGATGTCTGTGAAATATTTTATTAACATTTCAGAAAAACAAAAGATAGAGGTTATGTTCCATCTAAGATTAATTTATAAAAGTCTTAAGATATTTTTCTATATTACCCTAATAATTAAACTCACTGAGTGAGTTTGTTTTACAATAAACATAAAAATTAGTGGTCAATCAAATAGTAAGGTGTTATGGCTTGGATTTTTAATGTCCCCAGAAAAGTTAATGTGTTAGGCAATGCGAGAATCTCAGTGGTGAAATGATTATGAATCTCAGTGTTGAAATGATTTCAAATGATTATGAAAGCTGTAATATCATTAAATCAAATGAGAATTAAACCATTTGATGGACTAACAATTTGAATGGACTATGGAGTGGTAATCGTAGGCAGTTGGGGTGGGGCTGAAGGAAGCAGGTTAGTAGGGGCATGAACTTGGGGACTACGTCTTGTCTGTGGCTGCCTGGAAAACAAATGGCTTTGTGTTTGTGAATTTAATTGCATGAATTTAATTATAAATGGGCACATAGGGTACTTGGAAGTCTTTAACTACTTAATATTTGGATTAAAATGTCAGAAATAGTACAACATGAAACAAAGAGCTTGGAGAGTATCAAACTTATAGTAGAGGAAAGAAAGCCATCTGACAGCACACACATAGTATTTCTTATACAATAATACATGAATGACACATAGAGAGGAAACTAGTCCAAAGAGTCATTCCTAAACTACATTCCTAGATTCTCATCAAAAACAGTCAACACACTCCTGGCTTGTTGTCAAGATTGCTATGAATCTGTGAGTTCTATGTGTCACCCTGCCCCTTCTGCTCTCCCACTTGGGAGTTGCTGTTGTGTCTACTTTTTGCCTGCCACGTTACTGTACCTTGGGGTGTGACCTGTTAGATTCCATTTCTTTGCTATTCTTGGCTTTTCAGATTATAAAGTATGGAATATTGGGGAGATGTTCTGTGTCCCAAAGCCATAAATAAAGGCCCTTAGTTTCACTTGAACTTGGTTAGATGCTGATGCTTTGGACATCAAATTATTCCATAATGGGAAGAAGCCTTTTAAACCATTGGGAAAAAGAGAATTTCTTTTTCATATGGGAATATTATAAATCATTTGTATGTAAAAAGCACATTGTGTTTTAAACTCTAAATTCCACAGTGTTTTGTTGTGCAGTATTAGAAAATCAGAAAAAGGAATCAGCTGAGAAGGAACAAGAGAGTAATTTTGGAGGTTTAGGAATACGGCAAGAAGTCTAAGACTGTCACCTAGAAAAAATGGAATGTAAAATACTACGTGATTGCCAATCAATCCTAAAAGCCTGATTGTAAATAATAATTAGGTATTACACTTTTAATGTATAATGAATAGTAATTTAACAATTGTCCCATTCTTTTTTATTTTGCTTCTTGCCTAACCACCCTAACTTCATTTATAGAAATATAGTTCAAGAACAGCATTTCATCATAAGAGCTATTAGAGTATTAGTTTGCCATCTACATTATACTCTGGCTTTCCTCTCTTAGGTTTATCTGTGGATCAAATAGAGAAGTCAAGAAGTAAAGAGCTACTAAATCATATAAAAGCTGATGCACAGGGAATAAATGAAGACTGAAAGTAGGATGTAGATAGGACAATCAAAACCATGGACAGTGAAAGCCCCAGTAAGTGAAGACCCTGGAGTATAAAAGACCACTCTAAGCCAAAACTGTGGGGGAGAGGGAACATAGTAGTCATCAGTGGAATGAAGAGAAGGTAAAAGGAAAAGGAAAGACAAAGGAACTGGTTTACAGAAATAGCTCATTTATGGAATTCTTCATTCCTTCACTTCAGAAATACAGTGAATGCTTAAAATGAATAGGCCCTGTTGTAGGTTTTCAAAGTGTAAAAACTGAAAAATACAATGTTAACAAACTAGATTGAAAATTAAAAATGCCTACATATATAGAAATATGTGATAGAATTTTAAAAATTTAAATTTGCAAATACATATATATACACCTATATACATATATATACATACATATATATGTATACATTTATAGGTACATATGTCAAAGAAAATACAAAATATATATGACATAACAGAAAATAAAAACACAGATACTGAAAAGAAAATGGTCTATTTTGTTATTCTCCAAAAGATGGACAGAAGGTTTCATTGAAGAGAGGATGTTCGAGCAGAGACCTAAATGAAGGGTGAGAGGAAGCTGGGAGAATACTTCAGATGGAAGGGATGGTAAATGCCTAGGACCTACCTAATGAGGGTTGAGCTTGTCTGACTTGAAGCACCATGAGAAAGAGACACAAGAGTATTAGCATAGACTAAAAATGGGGGTGGAGACAAGCCAGCTGAAGCATGACATTTTATTTTGAGAGATAGAAAGCCATCAACAGCCTTGGACCAAAAGAATGGCATGATGTGATATATGTATTTTAGTGTGTTATTTTGTTGTTGTTGTGTTTTTTCGTGGATCCCTAAGCACCTGGATGAATGGTAGTTTTATTTGCTGAGGTGAGGAATAGTACTATAAAAGCAGTTTGAGAGCTGTGTAAAGCAGAATTAACAATTTTCTTTAGAAATTATTAAACTTAAAATACAATTTTGCCATCCAAGTGGGGATTTCATGAAGTATGTTGATCTCTAGGAAATTGGATGGAGTGCTAACTGTGGGATGCTGTAGCCAGGAAGAATGGGAAATAATGTTTTTTAGGAGAAATATATTCATTGTGGAGTCTCAAGCACTGTCATCAAATTTCTAAAAGTAATACAATACAGTGATTGGGTAAAAATATTTTTTATTAGTCTGTCAATCCTGATTATGGCTCTCTAATGGGTAAACTAATATGATAAAGAGTCTTAGTCTCTCTTTAGTACCTGAATATGAATAAAAGAGATGAAAATACTTTTATCAAGAAAAGTCAGAGTCATAGATGTAAAAGGTGTTTTAACTGAATTAAAAGTTATCCAGATTCAGACAAGGTGGGGCATTCGTTTTATCCCCCTGCTCAGGAGATTGAGGCAGGATGATGACAAGTTGGAGGCTCACCATTTTAGCAAGGCAGCAAGACACTTTACAAGATCCTAAGCAATTTAGCAAGACGCTGTCTCAAGATAAAATGCACTGGGGAGGTAGCTTAGTGCTAAAGCACCTATGCATTCAATTCCCATACCAAAATACAAAACAAACAAACAGCCTCAAAAATTTTTTTAAAAATTCAGAAAAATACAACAAAATGTTAATTCACATATCAAAGAGAAAGCATTATTTATTATTATTATCATCATCATTATTGTTATTTATTGGTAATGAAAAGAATAAAATAAAATATGGGACAATTATGAGACATAATAACTAAAGAAATTCTTATGAATTCATCCCTCAAGGTAGAAAATAGAGCATGATCAATATTATTGAGCCTACAAGTGTGCCCCATTCCTATTCCACTCCTGTGCCTTCCCTCCAGAGGTGACCCACTATCTTGATTTTAGACCCAGCACACCATTAATTTAATGAAATAGAGTTTTAAAATATTATATGCCTTCCTGACCTTATTATTCAAACTTTAAATTTCTGCATTTTACATTTAAAATGCAATATCATGGTTTTGGTATATATCTAAATTTATTTAAGTAGATTTATTGCTATAATTTACATAGGAATTATTTGCAAGTTATTACTATTGTAAATAACTTCTCAATGTTGAAGAATACTTATGTAAGATGTTTTGTATAAAATGTCATTATTTTTAGTCTTTTTCAAGTCTTTTAAAATGATAGCCTTTATTAACTTTAGATTATGCCTATATTTTCTTGTACTTTTATATCAAAAATTGTTCATACTTCTCTATGATAGGCATACACTTAAAGATGTTGATTCTTCAACATCGCTCTCTGTTTTTCTACAGTAGCAGAAGTCAGAGACTTTTAAAGTGCTAGAAGAATTTCAAGTATTGCTGGTGATTTGAAAATGGAGTATATTAATCAGATTTGCATGATTATGATCAAACTCTGACAAGAACAACTTAGAGGATTAACATGTTTTTTGGGTTTGTTTTTTGTTTGCTTGTTCATTTGACTCTTGGCTTCAGAGATATTAGATAATCGTGGGTCACCTCCATTACTCTTGGTCTGAGGTGAAGCAGAAAAGCATAGGTAAAGGGTGTTGTAGAAAAAAATCTGCTCAGCTTATAACAGGCTGGATACAGAGAGAAAGAGATTAAGTAGGTAGGGACAAGACATAATTCCCTAGGAGATATCCCCAGTGACCTACTTACACTATCATGCCCTCCCACCTTCAGTTACCACACAGTAGTGCATTCAAATTATTCATCCACCAAATGGGCTAATACAATAATGAGGATAAGTTCTCATGATCTAATATTTTCAACTCTAAACATTTCTGCATTGAGTAACACATGAGCATTTGGGAATTCATTTTATATTGAAACCATAGTATTTTACCCTTTGCCCACAAGAGTTCATGCCCAGCTCAAAATGAAAAATATATTGAACCCATCTCCTGGAGTTCCTAAAGACCAAAGTCTCCTCCAAGATTTAAACCAAACTCTTTGCTATAAGCCCTTGTAAAAATAAAAAGTTACACACAACCAGTATGCAATGAAACAGAATAAAAATTCCAGTTCCAAAAGGAGGAATAGGAGCATAGAAAGAGGGAGTGAGAATAATCAAGACCAAAATCCAGCTGGGGAAACATTAGGCCCTATAGCTCCACATTGAGCATTCAGGACATGTGGTGGTAAGATGTGAACTCCAAGGGCTTGAGCAGTTCCACTCCTATGGCTTTGCTGGTTGCTGTCCACATGGCATCTCTCATAGACTGACTCTGTTCACAACCAGTAGCTTTCTTTGGCAGATGTTCCACATTCCTGGCATCTCTTAATTCCCTGGATAGCTAATGCAATGTTGGCCTGACTCTTAGAGTTTTAAACATTGCCTTTTGAGGGACTACCTGCAGAGATTCTTATCTACTAAACTTTGCATAATTTCCCAGGTCTTCTTTGAAAACTTTGTGGAAGCTCCACCATCCTAAATTCCTGCAGAACCAACACCATGAGGATTATGCCAAGGTCTGCCACTAGTTCTAGCTGTAGCCCTATGTGATCATGGATTCAAAAGCTTCTGAATGCCTAGAGGGATAAGAATGGTGAAATGGATCAGAACAGACAACTTCTTAGGCACCCCTGTTCAAGCAGAATGCCCACTTTTATTTTTTCTTAAAAGAGTTTTCATTTTTACACTCTTATGTAAAATGAGTGTGGTCTTGTTGATTCTTGAGAGGTTCCCAAGAAATTTTTCCTATTTTCTCTGTGGAAAGTACTTATATTCTGTTTAGTGGAGATAATCTCTTCTGCAACCACATCTTCCTTGGTCACAATTTTACAAATGCATTTTCCTTGGTTAAATTAGAAGATTTTAAAATCTTTCATTTTTGCATTGTTTTGCTACAGATTTTTAGATAACCTGGCTTAAAAAAATGCATCAGTACCCATGCCACTGCCTGAATGCTGTTACCTTGAAATTTTCACTGCTAAAATTAGTAGTACATCGCCTTTAAATTCACTCTTACAGAAAATCTCAAGACATGAAAAAACGTAGACAAGTTCTTTGCCAGAATGTAATGCATATGGCCTGTAGTCCAATTCCCAAAAGAGTTTTTGTTCTCAGCTGAAACTTCATGAACACAGACATTACTATCTGCATTTTGGTCTTCTGAGCTCCCACGAGAATCATTCATTGAATTCTGCTTACAATAGTTTCAGTTTTCTTTAGCCTACAATTCCAAATTCTTCCAAACTCATCCTGCAAACCAGTTGCAGAGATTTCGGACCAACACGGTCAAGTACAGTCACAGCAACAGTTCTGCTTCTTGGTACCAATTTCTATGTCAATCAACTTTCTGTCACTGACCAAAATACCTGACAAGAATAACTTAGCAGAAGTTTATTTTGGCTCATAGGTTAGAGCTTCAGTCATGGTGAGTTGATTCTTTTCTCTGGGTTAAGGTAAGGCAAAACAATGTGGCTGAATAGCATTGCTGAAACAAATCTTCTCAGCTCATGGCAACCAGAAATGTGAAAGAAAGAGAAGTATGCCCTGGACAAAATACAGTCCCCAAGTGCATATACCCTATGAGGTGAGAGAGAACACCAGTGCAGAAGTGTGTGTGGGAGAAAAGTTTCTAAGTTCATAGAAGCTGGGAAAGGGGGGGGGGGCGAGAAAAAGGAGAAAGCGAAAAAAAGGGAGAGAGAAGAGAATATATGAGAAACCAGGGATAAGACACAGTCCCCAAGCCATGCCCCTACTAACCTGCTTTCTTCAGCCACATCCTGACTGCCTACAGTTACCACCCAGTTGTTCATTCACATTATTAATCTATCAAATGGATTAATTTTCTAGTGATATTACAGCTTTCATAATCCAGTTATTTCACCACTGAGATTCCTGCATTGTCTAACACATTAGCTGTTCTGGGGACATTAAAAATCCAACCCATAATAGCTTACTACTTGGTTTGCCACTAATTTCATGTTCATTGTTTGTGCAACAAACTCAGTTTAATTTGGAAAATTCCTAATATATGTACTATTATTTATTCTGCATTTTGTATTATTGAAGAATCTTATAAGCTGCTAGTGAATCACTAAAACCTAATTGATTAAATGTTCACTCGAATTTATGAGTCTGATTAGGCAATGAGCATTTTGCATACAAATCATCCCGTGCTGCTTGGGTTCATTTAAAGCATCTCTGTGTATTTTGTAAATGAATATCGACATTTCAATATTGCAGCATTTTGATAACACATTATCTGATAGCAACAAAAATAAGTGAAGGAGATTAAAAAGAGAAGGGAATTAAATTTCACAAATAGATCAGCTCAGTCTCTGTCCAAAGAGATTAATCTTTGGTCAGTGCTTCACAGTGAGTGCCACAATGGTAGTGGAATGGCTTTGGAGCAAATCAGCATTATTTATAGCTATATATACAAGCATGTGCATGATTATTCCTCTATCCTCTACTAAGCCAACATCAACAGTGGTTAAATACAGAAATCAGTTTTTCATGAGGAAATAGTAAAGCATGGTGTTTCATCACCAAATATATAATCAATGAGCAAGAACAACATAGCTGAGTAGGGCACAGTGGTGCATACCTATAATCCCAGCGGCTCCAGAGGCTGAGACAGGAGGATCAAGAGTTCAAAGTCAGCCTCAGCAAATGCAAGGGGCTAAGCAACTCAGTGAGACCCTGTCTCTACATAAAACACAAAATAGGGCTGGGGATGTGGCTCAGTGGTTGAGCGCTCCTGAGTTCAATCTTCAGTTCCAAAAAAAAAAAAAAAAAAGACATAATGTCTTGTTTTCAAAGTGGTATTCTCTTTATATAAGTATTTCCTCCTAATAGAATGGTCTGCCACCGGTGCACTACTGAGCTTCAGTATTGTAACTACTCCTGCTTTGTACCTCTTCCTTCTATTCTCAGCTGGGCTTATAACGTTGCTTTCTTTTTTACTGATTTTTGTCGTCAACCCTATGATTCATGTGAACCTGACATATTTCTCCCATGTGTTCTTGTTTCAGGGGAAGAGTCATACAAGGGATTCCAAACTGTTTTTTACAACCTTCTTGGTTAATTCTACAGAATTATGTTAATATAAAGATTGAAATGCAAATTCCAAAGGATTACCATAGTTTAAGGAATTTTGAAATAAATACAATTTCAAAGTCAGTGGCAATTCTCCAGTAGTCTAATGGAAACCTACAAAAGCACAGAAAATAATCCCTGACCAAAAGTGTCCCTGGATTTACTCTCTTGATAAGTGATTAGTTCTTTATTTTACCTAATTTCTAAGAGTGGCATTTTTCAATCATCTCAAGTCTTATTATTTTTTTTTTTTTTTTGGTACTGGAGATTGAACTCAGGGGTACTCGACCACTGAGCCACATCCCCAGCCCTATTTTGTGTTTTATGTAGAGACAGGGTCTCACTGAGTTGCTTAGCACCTCACCACTGCTGAGGCTAGCTTTGAACTCGCGATTCTCCTGTCTCAACCTCCCTAAGTGCTGGGATTACAGGCTTGAGCCACTGCGCCCGGCTTCAAGTTTTATTTCTAAACTTCTCTTGAGACCTTATTACCACAGGGAGTGTTTTCAGTTTATGATGTATTCCTTTACAATACTAAGACAATTGAAACAAATTATAATTGAATAAAAGTAAAATGTTGAATAAAATATTTCATGTCATAAATTTTACTAGTGAGAATATTTAGCAAACAATGAAACCATATAGGACTTCAGCAGCTGTTCAAGCTGGGTTTTAGCCATCTAACTCTGGTCAGACTTTCTGCTTTTCCTTTGGTAATTTTGGACTCAATATATGTTCACAAACACATATGTACAGACAAATTTAAAGAAAATATGTTAATATGAAGTAGAATGGTAGAACTGGTCTTATTTCATATTAATGAAATGTTTTTCTATCAAATATTATATCAAATTCACAAGTTTTCTTAGCTCTAAAGTAATATTATTATCTGTTTTCTCCTCTTTCTCATCAACATCCAAAGTCAGTCATGTCTATGCAAAACACTTAATACATCTGTCTAGACCATAGAATTTTTGACAGCTATACTTAGTTTTACGAAGACTAAAAACTCCTAAATAAAAGTATGTTTTAAAAATTCTTGGGCAGGTCAAATTCTTAGACTAACTTCCCTCCCTGATATCTTGGTGTACAAAGGAAACAATAATGGGCTTATCTAATCATTTTTTCAGGGTGAATAGGTAGGAAATTAATGTTTCAGTTAAAAAATGATGATAATATTTTTTACATACTTCAGTGGAAAGAGAACCAAGAGAAGGAACCTCCTTCACTCACCATCTTGTTGAGTCATTGGGATGCATCTGGAAAAAGTAGCGTGTTAGGAATCACAGTCTTGGACTCCTCTCACCTTGAACCTAGCACTGAGAAGCTCCAGTGGCTGAGTAGCGCCAGGGAACTACAAAAGTGGTCCCTAGTAAGACCTTCCTTGACTTCCACACTCACAATCCAACTTTCATAACCTGCCAGACATTCTCGCATTTGTGTTGGCGGCAACCAGGTAATGTGGTTCAGATTTAATAACATCTATCTTTGTTTCAGCAAAAGCAAATAGAATGGCTTGGTGAAAGGTAGTAGCAGAGAAGAAACACTCCACCTCAAAAATTATATAATTATTATATAATTATTATATATTATATATTATTATTATATATATTATTATATATATTATTATATATATATTATATATTATATATTATATAATTATTACTTATTATAATAAGTAATACCCAATTAGAACAAAAACATTTTGTATCTCATGCATTATGATGATCATTTCCTTACCCTATGAGTTTCAGACAGCCATAGAAAATGAAAAGCATCAAATAAACTAAAGCTATTTCTTAACCTGGAAAACTTTGTTTACTTTTGGTCTGGAAGAGAATAATTTGGATAATTTATGTATTAATTGTTGAGTTTAACTTGCAAGGAATTGTTAACAAATTGCTTGTCTAATTTGATCTGTTTGATACAATATACAAAGTACTTCCTCAGGCTGTACACCTTGATAAACTTTGTGGTCAATGTTCTTCTCCTCAGTATCATTCTAGTTAGTAAAGATAGTTCCAGAAGGAAGCCACCGATTGCTTGTTGAGAGATTAGAAAATGTCATTTCTGAAAAATTTCTCAACACACTGCTGTATTTATCTTCCTACTGAAACAAATTGACACCAGAGACATTTTGAATAAAACCTGAACTTGAAACATTTGCTAGCTGTGAGCTTATTTCAATGCATCTGAGACACTGTTATTACAAAAATCAAAGTTATTGAAATTGGTGTACCTGTTAGTGCAAAAAGACCAGGAAGAATGCAAACTTCACAAATCATTTCAGGCTTTATTCAGAAACAAGACTACACCTACAGGGATGGACCCACTTTCCTGGTGGAAAATGAGCCACCAAAAAACGAAAAGGACTGGGTTTATATAGGTTATCCCCAAAGGTGGTCTGGTGAGCATATGAGTTTTCCTGGACACTTAGGAATTTTTTGTTTCATCAGTCAATGGAATGGTCAGTTCTAGTGCTCAGGAATTTGAGCTCTTCAGTCAAGGGTCTTATGTTCTGCAAGTCAGTGCCTGCCAAAAATTGTCACCCCAGTGTGGTGAGACACTCCTTCCTGCCTACAATTAGCACCAGGAAGACAATTATTGGGGGAAGTGGAAGCTGTCAATGCATGGCTATTCTTTTTCCTTTTTCTCAGGCTACATTATTTTCAGTTCCCAGAGCTATTAGTACCCTTTTCAAAAGTATATGTAATCTACATTATACATGTGTTCTCTAGTAGCTAATGGAACTTAACTCAGAAATAAATCCATGGCTCATTATGGTTTATAGTCTTTGGTATTTGCCAAAACAATGAAGTATTGATTTATCTAATTGATGAAAAAACGATAGATTTTTATCTGACTGGTCAAATGAAAAGATGCTTAATTATTTTCTTTTCCATAATAAAAAGCAGATACTCTATCTTATTAAGGCTGTTTGAGTGATGACTTTGCTAATATATTTGTTATTCATGGCAAAAATCAAAAATTCATACATGAGGTAAAGAGAAATGATATAATGTAAGTGAGTAATAATAGAAAGCAAAAGCTAAATATGAAGCACATAAAAAATCAAACTCAAACTATGGAATTTGAATCTAATATTGTTCCTTGGGCCCCAGCCATAGACTTGTCTCAGGGGGTCCCAATACTGGATTCTGAGAAATGGTGGTGAAGAAAATGATGTTATTTGTGACTTGGCCATAATCACAAAGACAGGCCTTTTAAACCTGTTACTCTAACCCATAGCAGCAATCTGATTTTTTTTTTTTTTTTGGTACTGGAGATTGAACTCAGGGGTACTCAACCACTGAGCACATCTCCAGCCCCATTTGTGTTTTATGTAGAGACAGGGTCTCACTGAGTTGCTTAGCGCCTTGCTGTTGCTGAGGCTGGCTTTGAACTCATGATTCTCCTGTCTCAGCCTTCCTAAGTGCTGGGGTTATTGGCTTGCACCACCACCACATTGGCTAGCAATCCGATTTTTATGGGAGAACAAAAGCCGAAAAAGATCAAAGTATATTATAAGTCTGTTTTGGAAATCTGGTTCTTTGGATTTGTTGGTACTGCGGCTTGGGGCAAATTTGATTTCCAGCAAGACAGCTGGCAAGAGGAAACAAAAGTTTCTTTAATTTTGATGGAGTCCCTATCACAATCCCCTAGTTCTACATTGTATTTGTCTATTCTCTGACCTTGAAGGAGTTGGTGCTCCCTGTTCCCTGGCTGTTTACTGTAGGGTTGGTGTGTAGACTCCAAGAAAATCATTCGTAATATAAAAGTAGGAGGAGTCAGCTACTTAAGTGCCATCCTAAATTGTAAAGAAGAAAACAAAAAAAAGTCAGAAGAAATCCAATTTAAAAAACCATGTAGGCAGAACTTTACCTTTTTAAATGGCTCTATGAGCACAGACTACTGTATTTTTTTCTCTATCTTAATAGAAGACCCTTGTCAAAGCTATCAATTCTGACTAGTGGAAGACTTTTGTCTATTTGTTTTGTTTTTGTCTTAAGACAATCATACATAAAACCCTTTTTCTACAAATTCTTGGCCCTGCATACTTAAGGGGATGATTGGTACAAGTGACTCACTCCATTTTATTCTGACAATTTCAATTCTCTGAATAACTTTTTTTTTTTCCTCTGAAGGCATCACTTATTAACCACACCAGTGTGGATTTCATTGTATTTAATTGTCTTTCATCACTAGGACATCCCCTTCCAGGTCTACAGTACCATTTGGAGAAGTGATAAGACAATTAGGAGTTATTGTTTCTTAGCCATATTAAAGCAATGGAAGAGGTTAAGAAGGACAGATTCTTAAATTTAGTTCACCTAGAGGCATTGTTAAATTTAATTTTGCTTATTTTGAAGGCAATAACTGACATCTAAAAATATTAGTCCAGATTATTTTGTTGGGAGTTATACTTTTGCAGAATTTTAGACAATCAACAATCACAAAGTTTATTAAGGAAAATGCAAAACAGAGACAACTAAGAGACAACTAAGAGACAACTAACTTCAGTATAGTAGATTTGAACTAAGAAACGTAATCTCTTTTAGTTCTACCAAGTTTTACCCAAGATTATCAAAGAAAACCAGTTTATCCATAAAATAGTTTTTTAAAATTTTTCCCCCAAATATTACATTTAAGGGTGCTTTTATAGTACTTTCCATGAAAAGCAAGATGAATTACTATTTGGGCAGAAAGCATATCACTTTACATTTACAATGCATTCTTTTCTCTTAACAAATGGTGAAAATAAGGAATATATAGTATGTTATCGATCATCCTGAAAGTTCTAAGTTGATTTTTTCTTCTAAAAGTTTACGAGAAATTCAAGAACTACACTTTAATAATTAAACTGCATTTGCTTTCTATTTTTTTTATAATGTCAAAACATAAAGAATTTTTTTAGGTACTCATCACAGAACAATAAGTACTTTAAAATGTTTAATAAGGCTGTGAGAATTAGTACTTATTAACCAACTTATACTTTTTATCACATCTTCATTGTATTTTGTATTACAACTCAGGTTTTAGGTGTTTAAAAACAATTCATTGAACAACGTTTTAGATTTATTTTGAGCAGTAAATTTGGATTCTGTTTAGTAATGAAGTCACAACAAAAATTTTAAACATTTGAACAAACTTGTTTAACATAGTCTTATACATATTTTACATTAAAATCTATAACTTTAAATTTATTTGAGATAAAAGAAGAATAAAGCAAGATTGCCCCTTCAGACTACAGGGACATGGCTTATGGTATTTGAAATGACTATACACAATATATAAGGCATTATTAATAAGTAAAACAGCCATAGTTAAAATTTGATGAAAGCTTAGAAATGATAAATAGTAGTTATTATTTTATCATATGAGATAATCATGATTCACAATTTAAATCAAAACCATCAGACCCATAAATTTTATAAATTTTTAGAATATTTGTATCAATAACATATATCTCATATCAATGTAAAATAATAATAGTTAATTTAACCAGAGTAATAAAGGATATTTAATCAGTAATAAAGTGGTATTTAAACCAAACAGATGTTTAAATATACCCCAAGAGTTTTTTTAAGATTTAATTTTCTTAACTAATCAAACCTAAATGACAGCAAAAACACAAGAAATTGCCTTAACAAAATATAAAATCTTTATTTTTATGCCAATTCTTTGTAAATTCAATGAAAATCAGATCAACTTTTCTTTAAAAAAAAAAAAGGCTTATGGCTGTAAACATAAAGAACTAAATTTTGATTATACATCAGTATATTAAATTTTGATTTTAGACAACTCTATAAATATTTTTTTTTCTTATTTACAGTCAACTTAATCACGTATCTATCTCTTCTTATAAGCTCTTTCCCTTATGAACATTCAGAAATTGTTTCAGGCCAGGCACAGCGGTGCACGCCTGTAATCCCATCATCTCAGGAGGCTCAGTCAGGAGAATTACCAGTTTAAAGTCAGCCTCAGCAACTTAGTGAGACCCTGTCACTAAATAAAACAGTACAAGAAAGGACTGAGGATGTGGCTTAGTGGTTAAATGCCCATAGGTTTAATTCCTGGTACAAGAAAGAAAGAGAAAGAAAGAAAGAAAGAAAAAGAAAGAAAGAAAGAAAGAAAGGAAGGAAGGAAGGAAGGAAGGAAGGAAGGAAGGAAGGAAAGAAGGAAGGAAAGAAAGAAAAAAATTGAGTCACAACCTTTGAAACTTGTTTAGATCAACAATTTTGTTTTTTATTTTCTCTCTCCCTCCCTCCCACTTTTTTCCATGTTAGAACAATCCACCCATTTTACTGTAGGACCAAAATCTTATTTTCTGATATAAAATTATTTTGAATTTAAAATCTTTCTCCTTGTAAATAGGTTGTTTCAAAACAGACAATATTTAAATATTTTACTAATAGATAAATATGTATGTGTTTACATCTAAATGACTTCATATTATGATATTTTATGTTGTAAGTATGGCAAGGATAAACCACTGCTTTATAGTAACTATGTAATGATTATAGTTGATGTCATCCTAGAAGGCAAGAACCACACATATTCTCTCAGTACTTTCTATAATCATCTGTTATATCTCTAGGCCTCATTTACATTTGGGATAATGAAACATCAAATAAAATTAAATTTCTTGAATTTAAGAATTCTGATAATATGTTTTAAACAACATTTAACTATAAACTATTTATACCATTTAATTATAAACTATTTATACTATTAATATCTCATTTGTGGATTCCCAAATAATTTTTGACCAACTGAGATTTAAACATTCATGTCCAAATTCCAAACTATAGTTTCGATATGTAGGTACACACACTGTACATTATTAAAAGTGCAACATATTTGGGATATGAAAAGCCCAAGAATTTCATTTCTAAATCTTGCAGGCTATTTCCTGGAGTAAAAAAAAATGATTTAAAAAACTATGTTTCTAAGAACCTAATGTGAGTACTCTGTAAAGTCAGCATTCCACCTATTGCAGCGGAGCAAAGAAGCCACACTAATGTCTGTTGTGACTATTGGTATTAGCTGATATAAACAAAAACATTTATTAATAAGACAGGTAAATGACTATTAACTCTACTTAAAAATATTAACAGGTATTTTACTGCAAGAGAAAAAGTTGTTCCCTCAATTTACCAATACCCCATATAGATGGTGTCTTTTTCAGAAATTAAATATGAGTTGCCTTTTATAAATTATTGACTCATGAGTATTTTAAAATGATGAAAAAATATGGCCCTCAATCACCTTAAAATTCTATTAAGTAAAGCTCATCCCTCCTCCCAAATTATCTGCTTATATTAGAAGAAAAATATCTTAAGTCTTTATATCTAAATATGTATTGTCCCTCTAGGATAGTTGTTTTTTTATTAAAGAATCATATATATCTTTGTGGTACACTACAAAGTGATTTTATAGTAAAATTGAAGTATCTATGTAATCTGTTAAACAGACAAAACCTTGTGATATGTGGTATACAAAAATCATCAAGTGACATGGTGATTAGATAATTTCATGAAAGAATAATTAATACTTAGACAACTCAATCACCTTGTTCTTTTTCTATTCCTTTCTTCTTTTTTTCTGTGAAATGTGCCACTATCTGACCTAAGCAAAGAAACCCACTGGGCCAATGTTAGGAACACAAGTTTAGAACCTTAGTTATAAAAGACCACTTCTATGCAGAAGGGCTCACTGTAGTGGCCAAAAATATGTCAAAGTTTGTTTCTCAGATGATTTTAATCATATCAGTATTTAGGAATACTTTAAGATACATGTTAATTAGAAGGTTAACTCTTAGTAATCCTACTTTGTAGAAAAATCCCAGGAAGAAAGCAATCATAAACTTTTTATATAATAATAATTTATGACAATACATCTGACTGATACAAATATATTTTTTTGTTGTAGCTTTTAAGAAACCAAATACACTCTTCTTGCTAAGGATTGCTTTGGCTATTCTGAGTGTCTTATAATTCCAAATGAATTTCATGATTGCCTTTTCTATTTCTATCAGGAATGATGTTGGGATTTTAATTGGAATTGCATTGAATCTATATAGCACTTTGGGTAGCATGACCATTTTGAGAATATTGAATCTGCCTATCCAGGAGCATGGGAGATTTTTCCATCTTCTAAGGTCTTCTTCAATTTCTTTCTTCAGTGTCTTGTAGTTTGAATTATAGCAGTCTTTCACCTCTTTTGTTAAATTGATTCGCAAGTATGTTATTTTATTTTTTTGAGACTGTTGTGAATGGGATAGTTTTCCTAATTTCTCTTTCAGAAGGTTTATCACTAATGTTTAGAAATGTGATTGATTTATGGGTGTTGATTTTATATCCTGCTACTTTGCTGAATTAATTTATTCTAGAAGTTTTCTGGTAAAAATTTTTTGGATCCTCTAAGTATAGAACCATGTTGTCTGCAAATAATGATAGTTTGAGTTCGTTTCCTATTTGTATCCCTTTAATTTCTTTCGTCTAATTGCTCTGGTTAGTGTTTCAAGGGCTACGTTGAAGAACAGTGATGAAAGACGGCATCCCTGTCTTGTTCCTGTTTTTAGAGGGAATGATTCCAATTTTTCTCCATTTAGGATGATGTTGGCCTTGGGTTTAGCATAGATAGCTTTTACAAAGTTGAGGTATGTTCCTACTATCCCAAGTTTTTCTAGTGTTTTGAACATAAAAGGGTGTTGTATTTTGTCAAATGCTTTCTCTGCATTGATTGGTAAAATCATATGACTCTTATCTTTAAGTCTATTGATGTGATGAATTACATTTATTGATTTCCATATGTTGAACCAACATTGCATCCCTGGAATGAACCCCACTTGATCATGACCAGACCTTAAATTATACTACAAACTATAGTAACAAAAATGGCATGGTACTGGCACCAAAATAGACATGTAGACCAATGGTATAGAATAGAAGACACAGAGACAAACCCACTTAAATACAGTTATCTTATAGTAGACAAAGGAGCCAAACATGTACACTGGAGAAAAGATAGCCTATTCAACAAATGGTGCTGGGAAAACTGGAAATCCATATGCAGCTAAATAAAACTAAACCCCTATCCCTCACCATGCACAAAATTCAACTCAAAGTGGATCAAGGACCTGGGAATTAGACCAAAGACCCAATGCCTAATAGAAGAAAAAATAAGCTCAAATATTCATCATGTCGGATTAGGACCTTCCTTAATAAGACTCCTATAGCACAAGAAGTAAAATCAAGAATCAATAAATGGGATGGATTCAAACCAAAAAGCTTCTTCTCAGCAAAAGAAACAATCAATGAAGTGAACAGAAAGCTGACATTCTGGGAACAAATCTTTGCCATACACACATCTGACAGAGCACTAATCTCCAGGATATATAAAAAACTCAAAAAACTTAACACCCATAAAACAAACAACCCAATCAAGAAATGGGCCAAGGAGCTAAATAGAAACTTCACAGAAGATGATATACAATCAATCAACAGACATATCAAAAAATGTTCAACATCTCTAGCAATTGGAGAAATGCAAATCAAAACTACCCTAAGATTTCATCTCATGCCAGTCAGAATGGCAATTATCAAGAATACAAACAACAATAAGTGTTGCCGAGGTTGTGGGGGAAAAGGCACACTCATACATTGCTGGTGGAACTGCAAATGGGTACAACCAATCTGGAAAGCAGTATGGAGATTCCTTAGAAAACTTGGAATGAAACCACCATTTGACCCAGCTATCCCACTCTTTGGTCTATACCCAGAAGACTTAAAAATACCATACTACAGTGATGCAGCCACTTCAATGTTTATAGCAGCTCAATTCACAATAGCTAAACTGTGGAACCAACCTAGATGCCCTTTGATAGATGAATGGATGAGGAAACTGGTATAAATTCACAATGGAATATTACTCAGCAATAAAAGAGAATAAAATTATGGCATTTGCAGGTAAATGGATGGAGTTGGAGAATATTATGCTAAGTGAATTAAGCCAATCTCAAAAAACCAAATGCTGAATGTTCTCTCTGACAAGTGGATGCTGATCCATAATATGAAGGATGACACGGGAAGAATGTAGGAAATTTGGTCACAGGGGTGGGAGGGGGGAGGGCACATGGGGACAGTAAAGATGATGGAATATGATGGACATGATAGCCTTAGCTTTATATATGACCGCATGTATGTTGTGATTCTACATCACATTCAACCAGATAAATGAAAAGCTGTGCTCCATCTGTGTACAATGAATCAAAATGCATGCGGGTATCATGTATGTCTAAGTAGATAATAAATACATAAATAAAATTAGGAAAAAAAAGAAGCCAAAAACTTTTGGATTTGAATTTGGCAGTTGATGTTTTGGTGTTTTAACTTATTTATAAATGACTCAACTGTGTTAATTTATTATGTACGTTATAAAAATTTATTCTTTTTATTTACTCAGTGTCCTTATTTTTAAGTTATTTCTAGATTACCTATGAAAACTCAAGTTTCAGACAAGTAAAGTTGATACTTAAAATTATTTCTTTGCCTAAGAAAAACCCTAAAAATTGGTCTAATTAAGACAGAGAGTAAGCCGGGTGTGGTGGCTCAAGCCTGTAATCCCAGAACTTAGGGAGACTGAGACAGGAGAATCATGAGTTCAAAGCCAGCCTCAGCAACGGTGAGGCGCTAAGCAACTTGGTGAGACCCTGTCTCTACATAAAACACAAAATAGGGGGGCTAGGATTGTAGCTCAGCGGTAGAGCGCTTGCCTCGCATGTGTGAGGCCCTGGGTTCGATCCTCAGCACCACATACACAGCAATGAAATAAAGACATTGTGTCCATCTATAACTAAAAAAATATTTAAAAAAAAAAAACCACAAAATAGGGCTGAGGATGTGGCTCTGTGGCCGAGTACCCCTGAGTTCAATCTCCAGTACAAAAAAAAAGACAGAGAGTAATGACATTGCAAATTAAACATCTAACAGAGATAAATATTATGCTGATTGGCTAGGAATTCAAGCAAAATGTATGTTAACTTAATAAGTAATTTTCTCAGGAACTGAACAATGGTGAAGATGTCTCTGTTTTACCTTACTAATATACTTAAATTGACCCATGTGTCAGACATCTATTTATGTTATAATTCTAGTCATATGATAAAGCAACATGGTAATATAAATTTATCATATTTACAAACATACAACTTATTTTATGACAAATTGAAACAGACTAAGGTTACCTGTTCCTATGGCCAACTTTAAGATTTTTATTTGCAAGTCTTATATAAGCCTCAAACCATACTTTTTTTGTTTCTTTCAGTCCCAAGTACACTGTAAGTTAACTCTCTGATGGCCACATTCCAACCAGGATTACATGAAACATCACACCTCCATGGAACTTTAATAAGTCATCTTAATAAAGATAGCAAAAAGTGAGGGTAAGGGGATAGAAAGCCAAACTAATCTTGTAATTGCAGTCTAAAATTTATTCTTAAGATGTGCACACACAAAAGTTTTAAATTAGGTATGCCAAACAACAAAGATATCAATTTAAGCCTGCAGAACTCCAAATGAATCTGCCAGAAAACATACACACACATACACACAACACACACACACACACACACAAGAAATTTCTTCCAAAATCTTAGTAGCCAAAGTGAGTTCTAGGAATTCCTAGAATTGTTTATCTTAGTGAGTTTTGGATTAAATGTTGCCCACTGCTATTTTTAGAACTTATTTTATTAGAAGCTTGTCTAGAGATTGAACCTGTGTTTAGGCGATGTTTTGCTTCAGTAAAAGATGCTGTTCAGTAAAAGATGCTGTTACTTCCCAGAGTATCACCAATGATCCAGATAACCTCTTTCACATGCCTCAAAAATCCTGAACACCAAAGGGTGTATGTGGGTAGCTGAAGGGTTACCACCCCCTCACAAGAACCTCCTAGATGAGCTATTCCAGCCAGGGTTGGGGTTTGTTCTAAAATAGCTTCTATGAGAACACTTGCACTGTGAACCAGTCATTCCAACACTTCCATCAAGACCCTTGTCACCCAGGTCACCAGCCTAGAGTGAAGGTTAATACCTGCCCTTTATGGTCTAGAGAACCTCATGTAGTTAAACTCCCACTAAGGCTGGTGTTGCCATCATCAGATTCCAAACAAACAAACAAATAAAACAATTACATTAAATCAGAATGTACTTTTAGATATCAGTCAGCTAAAATTCTCCATAAGGAGTTCTGAGACAGAATCAAATTCTTCCATTCTCATACAAATCACTACTAATATCTCCATTCTGTTTTTTTCCAGCACCTTACCCCTTTCCTGAAAATTCAGTCCAAATTCACAAATAAAAATACAATATTTCCTGTCAATCAAAGAGCTGCCAAAGTCCAACACTGATTCAGAAAGATGCCAGAATGGTTCAGGAGAATTCCAAACAATAGGAAAAGACAGGAAAGACAAGGCCTGACTTGCATTGCTGTGGAAATCTCCAGAGCCTGCAGATTTTAAAGGTTCATTTCTTTGACCTACCAAACAGTGGTAAAGATAGTCAATGCTGGCTCAAATCAGAAAGAAAAGAGAGTCCTGAAATGACTAATTTTTCCTACTACAAGAACAATGCCATATGTTCCCTTTATCACCATTCTGGAAATGTTCTACTAAAATGCTGCCACCAGAGAGTGCTGTCCCTTCTTGGTTGCCAATTCTGTCACCCAGACACCTGGCCAGAGATGTGACTATCCAGGCCCCAAAAGATTGCATTCAGTTGCTGTCCTGCATCTAGTCTAGTTAACAAAAGAGGGAAAAGATGGCAAAACCAAAATAAAATAAAATAAACTTATTCATGGTTTTCACAACCAGGAAGGCTACCATCTGTATCTATCTTTTCCCAATCCATAGCAGTGTTCAAATTTTATAGAAAGGGAACAAAAACCAGGAAATATGCATATCATATTGGAAGTTTGGTTTGTAAAACCAGTTTTTTCAACTTGTTTGTACTTGAGGCTTGGGGTAGTTTCCATTTGCAGAATGAGATGAAACTGGGAAGGAAAAGCAACTTAAAAGAGTCTTAATATTAGAGAACCTCTGTTATAATACTGTGTAATACAGTTTCAAGATGAAAATTAAAAGTGCCTCCCCAAATTATTTGGTAGTTGGTAATATGAAGACAAATAAAATAAATCTCAAATTTATTTTTCAAGTTTCAATTCTTGCTGTACAATGAAATTGGGAAGTATTTTTGAAATATCATGTTTAACACCATACTTGAAATATAAACAGTTAAAAGCTTAATAAAGTTTTTGAAGTTATAATTTAGATTTGACATAATTAAGAATCATTCTGAATTATGTTATGATTATATGTTTTGAATTACAAATATGAAACTTTTCTCTCATTTTGCCTTATAATATATCCTACAGTTCACCTTTATATAGTATAAAGATATTTCTATTCCACTTATTTTATTCACAAGATTATGCTATACAATATAATATATAATATATAATATTGTTCCATATTCATCAACATTTAGATGATTAACAATCTTGTAATATATATAAAGTCTGGGCTTAAAAAAATAGTTTTGGGCCTTTGTCCTCATGAAATTTCAAAGTAGTTTCCTAGAAGTTAGATGGCTGGATCAAAGAGAAAAAGCATATGCCATTTTGCTAGGTATCACCAAATTCCTGTACAGGGGTTAAACCATTTTGAAATCACACAAACAAATGTATTTCCCCTGTACCTTCAACAACCATATACATTGTACAATGTTTGGTATTTTATTAGTGAAATAGATGAATAATGTTTTTAAATGCCAACAAGCAGTTTTGTCAATGATTATTAACTTCATATTACCATTCTAGAAATCAGTATATTTCTTTCAAAGTTAGTTTCAAAATTTTATGCATATAGTTTTTGCCCTATATCTTGTGTCTTCCTCATTTTAAAGCAGAAGAAAATGAAATACATATATATACATATGCATATATGTGTGTGTATACATATACATATGTATATATGTGTGTGTATATGTATGTGTGTGTGTATATAGTGAAAAATATCCAAATCTGAAGATATTTATTTAGGAAGACACACAACTTACCATAAATACACATCTTCTCTGCTTATTTTACAGCATAAAGGAGTTACAAATGCAAATGGTGGTCTTCAAGGACAAGTATGTTGCTCTAAAAGCCATATGGTCATTTCTATTCTTCAAGAAATATGGCAGATGTAAAGGCAAGAAGAAGCATTCATGATTGCTTTTCCACATCAGAGCTCAAATTCTTCTGAGGATATATGTGGAACTTGTGGGTGTGATCAGCACTCTGAAAAATATTGTGTTATTCTTACAAGTTTAGATAAGCCATTGATAATTCAAGTAATTCCCAAGCTTTTGTTCTGACTGATGCCTTCAGAAGCATCTCAGAAGCACAATTTTATTCCTGTTATATGATTTTGAATAGTAGTTTTATCCCTAATGTGTGATTGGTTCATGGGGAAATTGCTATTTTATTTTGAGTTGATAATACAGAGTCTTGCTGCTGACAAATCCATTTCTCCTAAAGTGAGAGATCCTCATTTTTTTCTAACAACTAAAATATGTGGAATAAATGGTGGTATTATATTTACATTGTATATAAGACCTTACCCCAAGTGGCTATAAAGTCTTAGCTTAATGTTTGCAATGGATCTTTGTTGTTTTCCTTGAGGTATAGTATAAGTCAAAATGTACTGAGAACATGCAGGCATATTTTCTATTTGAGGCTCTCTGCACTCTTTTCCCATTATAAGAAAGCCTATAACTTCAAGTATTTTATGTGCTTTCCTTGGGGAAGAGTCCATGGTAGACATTCTAGTGTATTATCAGGAAGCTATTGCTTGAACCAAAAATCCCCATTACAGTGTTGCATTATTTCCACTTTAAAAGAAGGAGAAAACCCAATTTCTATAGTTATTTCTCATTTATGTCAGTATCCATCATTGTATACTTAGGGTCAACTCTTATGTTTATTATTTCTTTTTACACATGTTAAAATTAGTATGGTTAACATTTCACAGAAAAAAAAAAATGAAACCATGAAAGGTAACACATATTGTTCACTGTCAAATTGCTAAGTTGCTGAGGAAGAAGTGAAAGGTGGCAGAATTTAAACATAGTTTCCAAAACTTTTGTTCTTTCCCTAATTTACTTCCTCTTCTTAAACAGGAATTAGAGATCAAACTTTTCAGAAATTATTTTCTTTGCAATATCCTTGAAACCATAGTGGGTAAATACCCCTTTCAATTTTGTTCAGGCTAACCTTGCTTACCATATTTTTGCTAATTTGGTCCCAAGTTTATCATCAATTAGTTGAGAAAATTAGATTCTGCGATATTGAATGACTCTCTTCAAATATTTTCTCATATTTTTTCAGTTCTGAACAAGTTCCTTTTACTGGGTTTCTGCTCTATATAGCTCTTGAATCAACCCCACCTGTGGTACTGAATGTTAAGGAGTCTCTCCTGGGTAAATAGGAGGACCTAGATTCAGCTCTGGAAAGTTCAGCAAACCCATGATCATTTAAAATAGCTTTCTAATCTCCTGATTCACTATCTCTTATAGCAACCAGAGATAACTAATTACAACATAAGTATGATTGTCACCTGTTTGTCAAAAGCCTTCAGTGTCTTCCAGTAGCATTCAAGGTATAATTGAAAATCCTCACCACTGTCAGAAAGAAATGCCACTCAATATTTGTTAAACATGGAAACACAGACTTTATTCAGAGTACTGCAATAGGAAAGTGACCTATTCTGTGTGGGCTGTGGTAACAAAACATCGCCAACTGGTAAACAAAAACAACAAACTTATTTCTCCAGTTGGATCAAGATTCCAACGTGTGAATCTGGGCACTGACACAACCATTCAGACCACAGCAGGGAGGGAGACTACCGTGGTGACCCATCTTCAACCAAAATGAAGGTGACTGAGGTTAAAAAAAAAATGGTAGTAAAAAGGAAAGTATACTGTGAAGTAACCAAAGGGAAGAAAAAAATAAAAGAGAGAAAATGTGGAAAATGTGTAGGAAATGCCAGAAAATAGCAGTGGGAAAGTGGAAAATTACAGAAAGAAAAAGAGAACCGAGTGGAAAATAATTGAAAAGTTTTCAACAATAGGGATTCACAGTGGTTAAGCAGCATTGCATTTTTTTCAACAAGGACTTACTCTGGAGTCCCTGGTAACATTTAGGTACAAAACCTTGCATAGGGGGATGGCAGGCTAAGTCTTGATCAAGGCCCTTAGCATATGGACAATGCCTCTGTGACATATAGGAGGTCACAGTTGAAATGAGGACTTAAATTTACAAGTGTCCTTATTTCCTCCATTTGCCTGACCTCCTCTCATTTCATTCCACTTTTCTCATTGTATCCAACAATACTCACCTCCTTGCTGCTCTTAATATTTGCCATGTACATGTGCCCTCAAGGCCTTTGGATTTGTTGGACCCTTTTAAGATCATATGTTTCATTAAAAATCTTCTCTTATAGCTGTTTGGAAATACTCAGTAAATTGTTATTAACCATAGTTACCCCACTGCACTGCAAGAAATATACCAATCTAGGTTTTTAAAATAATTCTGTAATTGTCAGGTGTTTCCAAAATGATTACAGCACCTTTTAGATGTTGGTAACACTCAACAGCAAACTTGACATAGTGCTAGACATTTGGTAAGGACTCATTTTTTAAAAAATTAAGCATTTTTAGAGATTGCAATTTTTCTCTGAAAGGAATGCATTTGCTTTTTTTTTTTGGAACAGGTAGTAGTGGAAATAAAGGAACACCAATAATGATGAAATGGAATTGCATCCATTCAATGTCATGGCTTCAGTCCAGGGCCAAAGGATGTTTTCACATCTGGTGAATTATCTTTCCCCAAAATCAAGTGTTTCTTAATTCTGAATACAGATCTTAGATAATCACTCATCATCTATGGCAGAGAAACTCAAGTTTAGTCTTTATTATGTTACCTCATTATTCCTATTTACAGATGAAAATTTAATTTCTGTGATGGCATTTGGTGCATTCAACTGTTATACAATTAATTATAGAACTTTTTCTAATTTCTTTTTTTTTTTTTTTTGGTACCAGGGATTGTACTCAGTGGTACTAGATGCTGAGCCACATCCCCAGCCCTATTTTGTGTTTTTATGTAGAGACAGAGTCTCACTGAGTTGCTTAGTTCTTCCGGGTTGTGGATGCTGGCTTTCAACTCGTGATTCTCATGTCTCAGCCTCCCAAAGTAATGGGATTACAGGCCTGTGCCACTGAGCCCGGCTGTTTCTGATTTCTAAGAATGATATTTTCATAATCTTTAATCTCTGTTCAAATTCTAGTGTTTTTTTTTTTTTTTTTTTTTTTTTTTTTTTTTTTTTTTTTTTTTTTTTTTTTTTTTTTTTTTTTTTTTTTTTTTTTTGTAATCATGTCTCTATTGTTTTTTTCTCCTTGCTTCTATTTTATTTGCAAACAAACACAGCAAAGCAAGTTGTAATTCCAAGTTGGTGGGTGTTTCTGAATTCGACACATTGTTTATAATCAGTCTCTGAAATTAACAACTAAACAAGAAATCAGGGCAAGAAACTCAGTTTTACTACAAATAATAATTACGATCATGAGCCTGAAATCTTAACTCTTACTCAATGAGTAATATTTTTATAATTACTGAATGGTCATTGGAGTATTTGGTAATGGATCTTAAAGATTTTTCATGTGGCAGTTGCTTCAATTATTAATATTGGATTTCTTTGGTGAAGTAATAATGTAAGGGAGTTCTACATAAGAGAGGCCCTGACTATAAGGCAAGAAAATTAATAAAAATTGAGGTATCATATTCCTACACCTGTAGGAATTTGATTTTGTAAAAGGTATGCTTACTAGCAATATTAGAGCTATTCCGTTTTACTGTTGTCCTTCCTTAAGTTGTAGGAACTGGGAGTGAAATTTGGCTAATGTTCCTTCTTCATTTATATTCTAGAATTACTCATTCTTATGTTTCTTTTCCAATATTTCTTACATAATAAAAAGAGGACTAACTGAAATCACCTCTTTCTCTATTAACTGAGATTATTTTAAATTATAACCTAATATGATGTATTAGATTAATAGTTTTATCTCTAATTGGAGATGAATATAGAAGAGAGTCTAACAAATATTCTTGGTTTCAATGTGTTGGGCAGATCAGCTTCTTTAGGATTTTGTCATGTCTCTTTTTCTATGTTACATCTCCTGTTCAGAATAGGAAGAGATGAGACTTATTACTGATTCCTTCTACAGATCTTGATTTCAAGAGACACTGGCAGTGGAAACTAAGATCTATTCTATTTATTTAAAATAAGTTGATGCTCTCAAATATATAACCATGTCAGCAAAAGAAGCTAAGATGTTATTACAAAGCATTATGATGTGAACTGTAAGTAAGTAAGGTGACAGGGAGGTGATCTAGAGTCTGTGGTCTGACCAGCTTCAGTTGGCTAAAGTCATAGGGCTGTGATCTGTAATGAAAAAATGCATCATTATTATTACTAACCTGATAGAATATTATTTTTTGATTTATTGATTTATTTGATCTTATTTTTAGTTGTTGATGGATCTTTATGTTTTTTTTTTTCATTTATTTATATGCAGTGCTGAGAATCAAACCCAGTGCCTCATGCATGCGAGGCAAGTGCTCTATCACTGAGCCACAAGCCCAGCCTTCTTGATTTACTAATAAAGAAAATACAGCAGTGTAATGTTAACAATTCCTCTGCTTTTTCAACATAAATTTCAGGTACCTTACATAACATTTTAGTTGCTGCAGAAATTTTAAAAGATTATTGGTGCTTACCCTTATTTTGATACTATACTATGTATTCAGTCTTTCATATTAATGAAATATTCCAAAATAGTTTTATAACATTTTTGAATATTTTCCTTTATCATCTTTGGTATTTTATTTCATGCCTTGAAAAGTTATTGTCAGAAAAAGTTTGTAGATTCTACCAGACTGCTGAGCAGTAAAGAGATGATGTTTAAAAGAGATGAAACCCAAAGAAGGAACCTTCAGGACTACCAAAATTTAAGGAAGAAACAAAGAAATGAGAAAATCAGCTGTTAAAGCTAGAAGGAGAAATGTGAGAGCAGAAAGTCACCAAACCAGAGAAAATTAAAATAGCAAAAAGAAGGACTGATGAACAATCAAAGCATGGGGAGGCTAAGATGGGTGAGGAAAGAGAAGGTTGAAAAATGATAACTTGCAAAGAGCTATGGAAACTGAAGCCCAATGACCTCGCATGAGCTGTCCAGTGTTGAGGAAATGTGCAAATGATAAAGTTGATATATTATAAAACATCAAGGAATGTGCTCTTTTCCTTATTCCATTTTGCACTAAAAGGATTAAAAATCAAAAAAATCTATTAGCTCCATAATACTTGTGTAGTTACTTGCCCAAGTGGACTCCATTTTCTTATTATCACATAACAGTCCACACATCAAGTTATTGCCTTCTGGAATCGTTTTCTTTTACACACATTACAGTCTTGGCTTAGATTCATCAGCATTTTTTAGTTGCATATTTAAGATGAGATTACTGTCTAAAATATCTGTTTATGTCAGCTTTGTGATCGCTGTGGCCAAAAGACCTGCCAAGAACAACTTAGACAATAAGAACTCTATTTTGACTCAATAAGAACTCTATTTCTCATGGTTTCAGAGAATTAACTCATGGTGGGAGAACTCCACAGTTCTGAGCCCAAAGTAAGGCAGACCTTTATGGCTGAAGGGTGTGGTGACGAAAAGCAGCTCAGGACATGAAAGTCAGGACCTAGAGAGAGCTCCCATCTTCAGGGACAAAATAATAAACCCCAAGGTCATACTCTCAATTGCCTATTTCCTCCAGGCACAACCTCTGTGCCTATAATCACTGCCTAGTTAATCTATGTCAGTGAGAAAATCCACTGATTCAGTTACACCTCACATAATCTAATGTTTTGACCTCTGAAAATTCTTTCATGCCTCACACATGAGCTTTGGGGGGGACAACTCATATCTAAACCTTAATTATCTCTAATACAAAGACGTCACAGAATCTGGCATACTTCCATTGTGGCTGCTCTTTAGAATTAATATATTTAAAATACACATACCTTTTTATGTCATGCTGTTCTTAAGGTCTTAATTTGAATTAATTTACTGAATTTAATTTTTCTTTTATGGCACTGGATATTGCATATAAATGACAATGAGTAACTTGGTACAAAGAATTTAAGCAAGAGTCAGTAGAGAAAAGTGTATTCACTTTCATTTTCACCTGATGGATATGTTTAAAATAAGACCAGATAAGTTCAGTGTCACTGAGCATATGAATTTAACATAATTTTTATACTATTATGTTTAGTTTTGTAAATATATACCGTCAAGAAATAGATATTGACATGTTCTAAAGGTTTTGTATGCACAAATTACAAATTGAGAAATATAATTTTAAAGTTTAATATTAATATGATAAATTTCAATGGAATCTTTAAATATCTTAGCCTAATACTATTAGCTGAAATCATACTCCAGTGAGTAATTAAAGTGGGCAGTCTCCTCAAATATCAAAGTCCATTGTCTCCATGGTAACAGGTCTTAGAAGAGAGAGTTCCATAAGGTTGATAACAGTATGCATATATTCACAAATAATGAATAACTAAATCACAACGCTTTTTTAAAAAATCATGATATTCCAAAATCTTCAAGGCTGCAGCCATTTAATTCTATGAAATCTCAAGCATAAAAAGTATATTTCCTACCATACAGAATAGATGAAACTGTGATTAGAACAAACAATGGTAATGCTGATAGAACATAAAGGATCAGCAGGGACTTCCAGGCTGGCTTCACCTCAAAGCATCTTTTGAATTAAAATCAGCAAGGCAATCCCATTCTGCATCATTTCCCAAATCATTTCTCTTCTTGAAAAGAATGGCTATCAACTGTGAAGGAAAATTGTGCTCACAGATTTGTAGAAAAGGGAAAAATATTATAATACAAAGTTATAGAAATAAATGCACTTAATTAAAATCAATGAAAATCTACACTTAAAATTTAATGAATATGTGTCTTAATAGAACTTTTGATTAACTTGAGATTATAATATTTGTTATAAATGATGAACTTTTATATTATTTCCTGGAAGAAAAAAGGACACAACCTTTAGAGATTTGAGTGTATTGATGTTTTCAGTCTTGGCCCAAACCATTCGCACTGAAGCTTAGAGCTATTATTTGTGTGAGACACAAACATTTCTTCTGATTGTATATGATTTGCTGATGTGCTTTCTCTTCTTTCTTCTATTGTCTCCTGATTGCAAAATGTGCAGTGCTGAAAAAATATCAATATTTGAATTAGCTTAAGGAGTTAACAAAATTTCAAATGCTAGGGGCAAAATTGATGAGAGAATGCTTGCTGGGTAAGCAAAATCTGTTCCACACAGTTCAGAACAAATCTATGTATCAGGAAATTGTTTTGAATGTGTATTACTTTGTACATGCAGGGAATGAATAAAATTCACAGACAGAGAATAAAGTAACTTTTTCAGTTCTTTACCTAAAATTATTGGTGACCACAGAGTTTCTATTTTCAAGGTCAGCTCAAAAATAACACTAAAGCAAGCATTAATAGAAAAACAAATCTTAGAACTGGAAGAAGCAATGTGCTTCTCCTAACTTTAAAAGGATCATTGAACTGTATCATAAAACTGACCCAGACATCTTTAAGAGGATATTGCTACTCAAATATAAAATTTCATGCCAGATGAGAAATTTTATTTGCTTGATCTGTTAACCTCAAATAATAGAAGAGGTGGGCCAACATTATTTAAACTTCCTCCAAATCAATTCTTTGAAATACTTTTAATAAGTTCACACATGTATATGGTATAGAACAGCTCCTTCTATAAAATAAGAGCTTAATAAAGATAAACAACTATTTTTTAATAAATATTTTTTTAATTGTAGATGGACACAATATCTTTATTTATTTTATGTGGTGCTGAGGATCGAACTCAGTACCTCACACATGTGAAGCAAGTGCTCTACCACTAAGCCACATTCTAGCTCTTAAACAACTATTATTATTATTATTATTATTATTATTATTATTGTTATTACTATAATTATGTAACTGTTTCTATGTATACAAATAAATTTAGTTTCAAGAGATTTAAGCATATTTGCTTTATCATATATCATGTATGGGTGACCATATGCTCTCTAAATTAATAATTTTTACAAAAATAATTTTAATGTTATCACATTTTTTCCAGATAAAATAAAAAGATAAAAGCAGCAAATGAAAATAAAGTTGAAACAGTTTAAGGAACACTATTTTTTGAAAGAAGTTCTTTATAAGATAATTAGAAACTAAAGGTTCTGTCAAAATATACTTTATATGTTTTAAGATAAAACCCCTAAAAAGGGGGATAATATCCAATAAATTGTACTATCAACAGCTATATCTAATTCCAGTTATTTCAGAGAAGATAATTACATGGTAAATAGCATTTGCTATTCTTTGGCTGTAACTGTTCTTGGTGATTCTTTCTTAGATGCAAGGCTTTAATTTCGTGACAAGAAAAATACTGTAAATAAACTCTGTCATATGAGCTAAGTAAAAGATAAAAAAGTAGAAAAGGATCATTTACCCATGAAATGGCCCACATTAATAAAATATAATATCTAAAATTTAGTTGTCACTGCTATAATACTTGATATTAGTTATGTTTACAGGTTAGTAAGTAACATCATTAATACCTAGCATTTTGGCAAGAACAATCAGTGGATATGTCACTAATTTCAGAGGACCACTAACCCACTAAATAAATAGCATTTGGTTATCTTATCCATTATCTACAGTATTAATGTTTTAAATTGAATCAAGTTCTTACTTCATTATTGCCTTTGGTTTCTTTTCAATAGTGGAATCATGACCAAGTTTCACATTAACATGTGAAGTTTGTCATTTATTCTAGCAGTTAAAACACATTAACTGAGTATTTTCAAATAACTTCTTCAAGTAAATACTTAAAAGAATTTTAACTAACATAGTAAGTGTATTTCTCCTTTACATAATTTAATAAAACAGGGAATTTTCAAGTGATTTTGCTTACATTTATATGTATTTGACTTTTATATATAATGCATAAATGGTACTTTTGTAGAAAATTGTGTATATATATCACTCTGCCTGTTTCATAAAATACTGACCTGAGAAAAATTATGGACAGAATTAATTGTTTTAAAGAAAAGCATGAGTTTTATATAGGAAATAATATGTTTGTTTCTAAGAGGTATAAACTGTTAATTTGGGTTCATGTATGCCAATGCTTTTATCTTTTAAAATATACATTATTTTCTCTAATTAATTAATTATTAATATTTTTTTTTGGATGATATTATTATAATTTGGTAAATGTATACAATGCATAGTGATCAAATCAAGGCACTTAGCATGTATTTTATTTTTTGAAAGATAACAGAAGGTAAAATAACCCACTTGATAATCCTCAGTGTTTTATCATCACCTCAAGGAACTTTTCTAGAATAAATATAGGGATACACAGAGAAGGAAAAGGCCATCATTACTGAGAAAAAAGAAATCCAAGTGGAATCATATGACTGTCATAGCTTGGTATCTGTTATATCATTATACCTATTATGTACAATTTTTCTGTGCTGTTCAAGAGTGTTGGCAAACATAATTTGAAAAGAGTGAAGATTCAATCAGTACGAGTGGTTGGCCTGTGCTTTAGTGAAATATATAGGGATTTATTAAGGATCTTTATCTAGAGCAATGTCATAAACATTCTAATCTATAAGTTACTTTGGAGTAGAGACATGAAACTGCAGCAAGATTACACTGAAGGCAAAGTGGGTAGATAAAGGGTTATTACAGTAATTAAGGTGAGGGACGATGGAACCTAGTTAGGCAGAAGCAGTAGCAGTGAAGATGCGAAAAAGAGATACAGAGGAATACATGTTTACTTTCAAAGTTTGTGATGAAACACGAATAAATGATGGCATCATTTGTAAAACAAATGTCCTTTTTAGGGTTGGAGGTAGATAAGAGAGAAGGATTCAGTTTTGTGCATGGTGAATAAGAGAAGTCTAGGGGCCATGGTGGTGGCAGGAGAGGGATGTTCAACATACTACTGATATAAGTGTTTGGAATTCACAAGGAAAACTAAATTTAATGAAATATTTGTTTTTTTTAAATTTCAGATACAAAGGAGTCCCCTCCAGGGAGAATATGGGTAAGGAAAAGACACGATCCAAGGAGAAAATGCTAGAATGAATGTTGTCTATCACCAGTTAGGAGATAAACAATGAGTAGCCAGGAGATGGAGGAGCACCAAAAGGGATAGAAGAATATATAGAGCTGTTGAAATGGCATTGTTGGGAAGATACTCCACCACAACCATGTATAGATGATGAGAATTCTGTATGCCTTTCATGCATTGTGCATATTCTATGCCATGCAGAAGTGGTTAGGGAGACAGTTTGCAAGATTTCATACAGAAAAAAGTTTGGATGCCTGAGACACACCCTTTGGAGGAATTAATTTACCTTTAATGTGGTAGTAGCGGAAAAATAGCATTTCTTACAAAGAAGCAGAGCATATGTGAGCTAGATATTAGATTCAGTACAGTCGATTGCCCTCCCCAGGGCATTATCAAATCTGTTGAGAATCTGAATAAACCAAAAGTCAGAAGAAGAAGGAATTCTAACGGCCCCTCCCCTGTACATACTTTATTTTCTGCCTTCTTAGAGGAGCTGGGACATCTCATTTTTTCCTGCTTTTGGACTGAGATTTAGACCATCTGTTTCCCTAGTTCTCAGACTGTTTTACTTAGAATGAACTACACCATTGGTTTCCCTGTGTTTCCAGCAGGCACATGGAAGATTTTATAACTTCATAACCTCCATAATTATGTGAGTCAAATCCCCATTTAAAAATAAATTCCTTACATATACACATATATGTTTGGTAATACAAAGGAACTATTATTTTTCCTGGGAAAACAGAAGTAGGGAAGCATAAGAAATGTTACCATGTATACACAAGTGACATGAGATTTAAACATAGGCACCTTGCCTCCTAAAGCCATTATACATACAACTTTAGATGTTAGACAATTAATAATGATTTTCTGTTGTTCACAATTTGTATTACTTTATTAATTACATATGATACAATCATTATACAAATACAAAATGCTATAATAACAATGACAAAATCAATGTTGACAGCAAGTATTATAACATCTATGGCTATCAGTTTTTGACTAACATATACCAAAATCTATGCTAAGGTTTTGTTTATACCAACTTGCTAAGCTAGGTAGTTAGTATTATCCAAAAAAAATGAAGAATTTTAGGCATAATAAATGAAATACTTTGTCTAGATTGGTAAGAAGCAAAGTTCTTGTTTTGAGCTTGTACTTCAAAGACTGCATTTCTTAGCACTGCATTCTGTAGCCCTGTAGTAAAGAGAAAAAATGCCACGCACAGACTTGACTGAGCTCTGATGTGTAAATGACTGACATAAACACAGAATTTAATGGAGAAGAACACTGGGCACTTTAAAGGAGGTATTCAGCAGTAATTCGGAGAAAACAACGATGGGTATACTGTTAACAGGCTACACAAACTTCATCAAATTGCAGCACATTTAGCTGCTAGAAAGGATAGGTGTATTCAGCAATTAGAACAGATGACATGGGGAAGTAGCTGTGTCTAATTCTAAGTTTGCAAGTACCTCATCATGCTATCATCATCTGCTTAGATGTCTATTCACCAACTCAGAGTGCAAGTTCTTAATTTCAGGGATCTTATCCTATTATTTTCTGCTAAAGCACAGAGGTAGGCCCAATACTTAGTAGGTTTTTATGATTTGAAAAATGCTTTGTAAGTATCAAAAATAATTTAAAATTTCATTTCTCATTTTAAAAGTCAGTTAAGTGTGAGGTGATATAGCTTATGAGTTTTATTGCTTAGGAATATAATCATGCACTTTAAATAAATAATTCATTCCATTAAAATTATTTTATTATATGTTCTTTATGCTTTCTGTGTTATCTTATTTTTTCTTAGCCTTTATTTATTATCATTATAGTTTTTTAAATGCAATTATTGTTGAAGTGGTATGTATTATTTAATTACTATATAGAGGGTTTCAAACTTATTCAATGGCCACCTTGAATAGCCAAAAAGAAAAACAGAGAGATGAAATAGCATTAAAAAGACAAAAGAAAAATAAAAATATTAAGTTATTTGCATAACTGGAAAGCAAGATCTAGGTTTTTAACACTTCCATGCAGTATATCTCACAATGATCATATAGAATATACATAATATATCTTTGTGGAATAAATTATTGCAATATAACATTTAAATTTGCCTTTACATATGTTCATGCTTCTGAGTTACTTCTTGGAAAAGGGCATCTCAAGAAGACTCTTGATGAAGTTAAATGAGAGAAATTAGTCTATAACGTCCACTTATTTTGAACATTATAGAACATGATACTATATTAGGAATAAAATCATGTGGAAAAAATAGTAAGTGACCAATAGCCCTGTTTATGCTTCCTACACACATCAGGAGGAACAGTTTTGAGTCTTTTAATTGTAATAAGGCTGTAGGATTGAATCAGAATCTATTAGCATTAGAGTAAAAGTTAAATGTGATGTATGTCTTCTTTTTCATTAAAACCTCTTTCTTTTGCCTCTCTCTTCTCATTGTCCTTGTCTGTGAAGCTAAGAAAGAAATATAGTGGATGACCCAGATAGAAAGAGGAGGACCACTTGAGTCACTCCATGGAGAAGGGCAGGTTAGGAGTGATTCTTGATGAGGGTGTTGAGAGAAATGTGTTCATAGTGTTCACTGATGTTGAGTAATACAGGTCACAATATCAAGGACAGAGTGAAGGCTTTGTATGAGCTGAACAGGTGAAGTGAAGATCAGGGATATGGCCAAGTGAAAGAGCAAAGAGGGAAAGGAAATTATACTACCTTGCTTAATAAAAATCTGACTCTACTGCTAAAAAGTCACTGGTCTCTGACGGTCTTTAGACTCTCTCTGAAGCTGTCTCCTGAGAATAAAAACGTATCCAGTGAAAATAAAGAAAATAAGTTGAACAATGAAAGATGACAGAATAATGTGAAATAAAAGGAAAACAGACTATATGAGAAATGCTATTGAACAAGAACAATTTTAGGTCTTGTTACCAAGTGTCCTTTGACTATAAGTTTATGGATGAATTGTGCATAAAGGTGGGTCAGCACCAGAAACTTGAGTCTACCATGAAGGAAGCACTTATGAATAGGCTTGCTATCCTTCAAATATTGTGTAAAGAGCTAATTACCTAGTTTTTGATGGTCATTTGAAAAATTTTAAATATTTCATTGAACATAATTACCACCAAATTTCCATAAAATAAAAATACAGACTTTAGCTAGCTCACACCCACCTCTACTAGCAACTTGTATATATCAACTCATATTTTATTGGAAACGTAAATCACATGGTCAACCTCACAGTAAGATAGAGAATAAGATTTTCCCTTTGGTGTGATACTGTAAGCTGTAATGACAAATGGCAGTGATGTACAATAGTCCTCTCCTTTATCTACAAGGTAGACATTCCAAGATTACCACTGTATTTACTGAAATTGCATATTGTACTCAACCAAATATATATGCTATTAATTTTTTTCCTATACATATATATACCTATGATAAAGTTTAATGTACAAATTAAGGACAGTAAAAGATTAATAACTGAAAATAAAATAGAAAAACTATAGTTATACACTGAAATAAATAAAAATTATAGCGATATACCTGGTTTTGCACTTTGGGGACACTATTAAGTAAAATAAGATTTACTTGAACATGAGCATTACAGAACTGTGATGATTCCTGTCTCAGGCAAGATGAAGTGGCATAGTACAATATTTTATCACACTACTCAGAATGCCATGAAATTTAACACTTATGAATTGTTGTTTCTGGAATTTTTCATTTAATATTTTTGAACCACATTTGACCACAGCTAACTGAAACCACAGAAAGCAAAACTGGGAAAGGGAGGACTACTGTATATGCATCTTCTCACTGGGAATTAAGAAACATGTCTTGGGCAATAATATAATTTTCAACATTTTAACTTTAAGTCATGTAATCATCAGTATGTCATATATTATTATTATTAAATTTTCCTCAAATAAATAAATTTCACTGCTATAAAATATTCCAACCTTTGGTTGTTTTATAAAATAAATATTCCTCTAATTTTGGCTTTGTAATGCATTACTATTTATGAAGATTGCATATTTTTCTAGAATCTTTCTTGTTCCTTAGGATAAAAGAAACTGAATGAAATAACCAGGTGAAAAAAATGTCTTAGATTCTTGGTGTGGCAAAATATTTTAAGAAATCAATATTTTTCTTCAGTCATCAATTTGTGAGGACATAGATCCTATTCTGTTCTTATAACATGGTGACTAAAGTTTTAGTACACAATTTATATTTCATCAATGATTTTTGAAATAATTTTGATTTATACAATTTTCAAAATTTATTTTCTATGACTTATTTGTAAATTATACATGCACTTGCCCATTTTCTACAGTTCACTATTTTTATGACCTAATTTAAAAAAATAAAAGAACTTAAAGCCTATGAGAAATAATTTTGCTATTTTCAATATTATTGCAGTTTTCCTTAATTTGATTTTGATTTTTTTTTTCTGTACTGGATTTGAGCTATACAAGATATGTGTAAATACACACACACACACACAAGTTTTGCCATCCAGTAATAAAATGGATGCTTTTTACTGTCTACATTAAAACACACACCTTTGGAATCTGGAAGCTGTTCAGGCAAGAGGGTACTAGTCACAACTGAAAGTGGGTTCCAACCAGAGCAAGAATGTCAGAAGCATCTTCTCCTCTAAGTTGACTGGGTTGCCATTAACAACCTGAAGAACTACTCTGCATCACTTTTATCTGGCTAACATTTTTTCCCAAACATACAGGAAACTACTGCTATGTCCTCTTTGAACTCACTACAGCCATTGCTATTTTCACATGTAGTTGATGAAATAGCATAGGTATTTTACAAAAATAAAAAGTTAATGGGCCTCTGATGGTGTAAAATCAAAGTCCGTGGGATTGATTTCAAAAGGAAATAAGATGGTCAAGGTAATGAGGTACTGAGTTACTCTGCCTAACAATTTAAAACTGTATCTTCTTGAATGGGTGCATTTTTAATGTGAGAGAATATTTCATTTCCCAGGGCAGGCTCCCAAGACAGGTTATGAGATTCTCTAGGAATTGAGAAGATTGAAAACGAGACAGTGACCTCTTGCAAGATGAACCTTTTAGAAAGAGAGACAGAGTAAAGAAAGAACTTCTTATGGTTGTATGAATTGGAAATTTAGTGATATATGATATTTGTTGATGTTTTATTATACTGTGTTTATTTTAATAGAGTTTCAATAAAAGGAATTACTTTAAAAGTATTGTATTGGTCTTATTTGGTCAAAATGAAGATATGGAAAAAGAAAATGAAAGGAGAGACAAAATATTCATTTCTATAAGAAGAACTACAACAGCAAATATTATCTTTTGCAAATAAGTAGATGGATTGTGATAGCAATCATGTGATGAGAAATAATAAAAAGAGATTGTAGAAGAAATTATTGTTTGGTCCCTTTAAAAAGGATTGGCTCCTTTTAATTTTCTAAAGCATGCTTTCAAGAAGCCAAGCTTTCAAATTTTAAACATTTGATGAACAAAATTGAGTATCCATTTGGTATCATTTTACAGAAATTAAGTGACAATTTTTTTTTGCAAAGGTCACTGTGAAGTCATATTAGATTACTATAAGGAGGTGTATGTGTATGCATTTGTGCAAATGCGTAAATGCTTTGTGAGACCAATGTTCCTGAAAGTGGCCTAAAGAGTAAGTTGTTTTGCCTTGTTGCTTTAATCATCTTTCAGAACAATGATTCTGAATTTCTTCAGTTTTATCAAATAAAACTTTAATGAGTAAGACATTAATGTACTGAGAGAAAAAGAGAGCACTCTGGTAAAATAGAAAGACATAAATGGCTATACTCATTTTTAGCACTGGATCTTGCAGTGTCTCCCATACACACTCAAGAAACTGATGCAGAAGACCTCCTGCAGTCGCATAGAACATTGCATCTAATTTAAATTCATTCTGCCACCTGCTACCACTGCTTTTGTTGCCATGCACTGTAATGACTATATATAGCATTTAGCAGACATTGATGACACTCAAGTGGAAAAACATCACTTTTTTGTTTGAATTGCTTTTGTTACTTTTTCTTATTAAAAATAAATCCATCAAATTCTGAGAAGCATGGCTACTTCCTATTAACCGAAAATCTAAGGAAAGTGAAAATATCTATGAGACTGTAAGCTTTAATTTGCTTTAACTCTTATTATCCCCAGAGTTGAAAATAGGCAAAAGAAATTTCTAGGTAGTCTTTTGGTGGAATGCTAGCACTGTCTACAGGGCACTCATGTGTTACAAATTCTATAGAATTATACAACTTCAGTTGTTTTGTAATCACTTAGAATGTTCTATAAATATTGAAGGTAAGAATTTAAGGTATAATAATCCAATTAAAATGAAAATTATCATTGTCAATAACACTATAGTTGACCTCTGTGCAGCACAGATCAGGTGATTTATATTCTATTGAAAATATTGTTCCATATGTATGAATTACATATGACAAAACAGAATAATTATACTTTATAATTTAATTTTATTATATAATAATTATATTTTAATTCAGGATTATTAAGCTATGAAACATGGATGCTCACAAAATAAGAAAAACAGAAGAAAGTACTGGTGATCAGACATTGCTGATAAATAGGTATTTTAATTCATTACCTATAAATTATGACTGATATATTTTGTTATTTAGAAATGATATCAAATTTTTCTCTGCATGCTTTCAACAATGTGAGATGTTGGTGACTCATCAATTACCTTTGTATTTGACAACTTCATACATCTAATTCTTTTCATTGCTTCTCCACTAATGCAGTCACTTCTAGGCAGTGCTTTTTAACTTTGCATTTTCCAGATATCTGGCCAGGAGGAAATTAAAAATAGAATTTTCTAAAGGTTAGTTAATTATAGATAATAAATTTTGCTATGCAAATTTGAGCTCCCCCAAAGGATTTAATTTTCCAACAACCCATACTGATCTGGTAAATTAAAACCTACCTCTTATTTACTGTCCTAAATTCTCAATTGAACTGAAGGCTACTCAATCACAAGGACATGTAAGTTTCTACATACATTTGATCTTTTTTTTTTTTAAGGCAGCTAGGGATCTAATATTCATCTTTTGAGGTATCTCTTTAGAGCTTTGATGTGAAAATAAAATATGCTTTTCTCCTGAAGGAAATTACTCCAGTGTTTAAGTTGAGGTCCAGGAACAGATTTGATACTTACAATTTTTATTAACTCATTGACTGCACAATCTTTATCTGCATTATCTGCAGTATCTTTTGGTATTTCTGCATTCTAATTTTTATTATATTTTTTCATCACAGGAATTATAGAAAGGCATCTAATAATATACATATTAATCACATTTTAAGTTCACATGCACTAAGAATACTTAATAAACATATTTTTATGTTCCTATTTGCATCTAAACTTATACAAATTTAATACTTTCTTTTCCTCTCACTTCTTTCTTTTTTTCTTTCTTTCCCATACCCTCACATTTCTTCTCTTCTGATTCAATTCTTAAGGAGAGTAGAGAAAATCTATTATAAAGCTAGACTGTTAATATGGCAAATATAAAAACAAATAAATAAAACCTACATAAGTAGAGCAATAGAAAACACTAAATCCCTAGGAACTTATGCTTATAAAATTATTATCATCCAATATTAAAGTTATGTAAGAGCTCCTAGGCAGACAGTCACACCCATGCACCTCCACAGCCCAGAAATATCAGGACCATCGTGTCATAGAAGCTGGACTCTCTTTCAGATCTTCAAGAAGCCTCTCTCCACACAGCTTTGTGCAAGATGACAGAATACACCTTCACCATGTTGATCGACTTTTTTTTTTTGGTACCCTCAAATAAACGTTTCCTCCTTTGAAATTGTTCTGGTCAGAACCTGATAGCATCAAAAAGCTGACTAAAACAACACCAAAAGGAAGAAATTTATATCTAAATATTTGCTAGTGATTATAGAGTCAACAATTAATGGCAAGAACTAAAACAAACTAACTAAAAAAGAAACTGTTGTCACCACCTTGTCATTTTCTTCTTTCGAGGTACTAACTAGATTACATTGCCATTGTATGGGGTTTGGAAGCACAGAGCACTTTTGTTTCCCCTAAAAGTATTTTAATTTATGTTATGTAATTTTCCATTATGAAATTTCCATTTCCTTTGTATTGATAATCTCATTATTGAAATTTATGCAACTTAAAACCTTCCACTTTCATCATAGTCATTTTCCCTAGTATGTCCAGATGTGTTCATAATACACATAAAGTAAATGTTGACATAAATATTTAACCTCAAATATTATAGTAGGAAATTTACTACGTATCCTTAATGCCCTGTAACATCATAAGTTCATTTTATAGGAGAAAATACTTTTCCTTAAAGAATCCAAGTTTAAAAGAGTCTTTAAATTTTAAGTTTGGGATCTTTATTTATTTTTTTTTATTTTTTGGTACTGGGGATTGAACTCAGGGGCACTTGACCAATGAGCCATTTTGTGTTTTATGCAGAGACAGGGTCTCACTGAGTTGCTTAGTGCCTTGCAGTTGCTGAGGCTGGCTTTGAACTCACGATTCTCCTGTCTCAGCCTCCCAAAGTGCAGGGATTACAGGTGTGCATCACCGTGCCCAGCTGGGGATCTTCATTATAGTTGTATTTTATTCCATATTACTCTAGATCTTTCTGTTAAACAAGCTTCAGATCCTTACTCTGCAATCCCTACGTAACTGAGATTTACAGACATGTATCTTCATACAAGGTCTGCTGTGTTCTATGTGTACAGGCACTCCTTTTACATTCTAACAGTGTGACCTCACAGTGACTATTTGCTCATGCAAAGTTCTGCAGATAACTTGGTATAGATCCTTCCAGTTGGAGATGAGAGGCCTACTCAAAATTCTCCGATGATGATAGGAGTTCTGTGCCTACGGAGGCAGTAGACCTTTGTTCTACCATAGAGTAAAGCAGAGCACAACTGTTTCAGTTTCAATTTTTGTACATCTACAGCTCAAGTGAGCAGAATGAAAAGTTAGTAAATATCTAGGGGAACAACCCTAGGTAGTCTTCTAATGGCATCATTTTCTAAATCCAACTGATGGGCTTAAAGATAATTTTATGAAGAGCCTTACAAAAATTTATGTATCATGTATGAATCAGCCATAAGTTGCTAATAAAGTCACTACTAGAGGAGTGACTGGAAAAGGAAGGACACCTTAACAGAAAATACTTTGTGTCTCTTGGATCTAGAATTTTAAGAGCTACTACTAAAGGTCACCAAAGACACATTGGGTTTTATACTTAAACAATATTGCAATTGTATTAAAATCATTTGTTAGAATTACAAGCTCTTTCACTGTGCAGTAGACTCTGCCCTTTAGTATTTTATTATTTGACATAATGACTAGCATATAGTAGTTGACTAATAAATAAGTAGAGGAAACACTCAAGTGAGTAAATAAAGGATTACTTTGTGTTTGACCTGTCCTAGTGTAAGATAAAATTTTTAATTATTGTTCAAGTTCAAGAAAAAGGCTGCTTCTTCCTCTGAGTGTCTTTATATCAAAATTTTAATTTTTCTATGCATTTCATTTGAATTATCTTCTAAAGGAAGCATAGTGGAAACCTCCAAATTTGTCTTACCCTATTCACCATGAGTTTTTAATAAACTAGGTGATTTTTTTATCCATTATTTTGATGAAATAACAAATAGCTTATGTTTACTAAATTATTGATAAGTAATAAAAGGTTGATGATAACATGAGGAGTAGTTATCAACTTTTCATTTATGTTCTTTTCAATCTCTTGAGTATTATAACATGTGGCTTTCTGATCCATAGATAATGGATTAAAATGTATATATTTATAAATAACAGTTTATAATCAATTAAAATAACTGATAGAAGTAATCTCTAAATTTAAAAGGTTGATATCAGATCTATCAGTATTTCCTTTATGCTTTCTGTATTGTATTGCATGCACACATATCATTAAAGCATTATACTATATTATCTCTTAATGGCTTGCTTTATTTTTTAAATAGATTCAATTTTAGGGCAGTTATAAGTTCATAACAAGACTGAAAGTGTAAAGAAATCCAAGATGGCGACCTAGATGAACATTCCTAATCTCTCTGTGGCCTAGGATTAAAGCAGTGGGAATATTGCTTCTCTGTGAGTTATTAGAAGACTCCCGACAGCTGCTTCCACACAGAAATTCCAGGAGCATGCCCGTGTGGGTCTCCAAGCCTCACCCCAGCCCCTTGCCCACACAGGACACGCTCGCATACAGGACTACCAGCTCCAGTGTCCACACACTGCACAGGACATCTGGCCACCCACCCATGCAAGATCCCTAACTGATGCTCCCATGTGGGACCTCCTGCATCAACACAGGACCCCTGGCTGCTGCTCCTTTGTGGATGTCCATATAATAGTATGCGGCTCCCCCCGTTCTTGTGACACTACAACCACAGCCATAGTCCCCCTCACATGGTAGCTTGTACCTGGGGACACCGAATAGGGTCTGGAGACAGCCACCTGCCACGACACTGCATACCACAGAGCTGTATCTCCAAACACATTGCCCAATGCCACCGCTAGGCCCGCCCGACACCCTGTCTCTGACAGCACACACCTCCATCTTGGGACACCTTTTTTAAATTTTTGATAGTACTGGGGATTGAACTCAAGGGTACTTGACCACTGAGCAACATCCCCAGCCCTATTTTTGTGTTTTATTTAGAGACAGAGTCGCACTGAATTTCTTAGCGCCTCGCCATTGCTGAGGCTGGCTTTGAACTCACAATTCCCCTGTCTCAGCCTCCCAAAGTGCTAGGATTATAGGCATGTGCCACCATGCCTGGCTTCTTGGGACACTTTTATCACTATCTTGGATTATCCTCCTTACTGCCATCACCATCTTTAGTTGAGGTAACTTCTAGCTTGGGACAACAGCTGAAGCTCAGAAGCAATATCAAGGTACTTGCATTTCCCCAGCTTGCCCCTCTCCCCTGCAGCCACTAACCCCACGCAGCCCTTGCAGCTACCTGGTCAGTCCATTGCTCGCAAAACCTGGTCCTGACCTGCCTGACACAAAATAGCTTTCCATGACAGGTGTGCAAGCCCCAGAGCACAACCCACAAGACCTCCAGGGAGAGAGGTTCCTGACTGGAAAGTAGAAAAGGAGGGGGTGAGAGAGAGAGAGTTTAGAGATTAAATGAGAGACTGGGAATTGTCAGGTCTACAGGTGATATGAGGAGATAATATCAGGCGCCCACATCACACCAGGGGTCCAAAGGAGATCCTTGGAGTGGAGTCTTCCCACAGGGATTGGTAGGTGCTAAACTCCACCTCCAGAAGCTCTGCCTCTAAGACCAACACATACACGCTAATAACCTGCACCATCCTGAGGGGGAAGATACCAGCAAACAACAGACAACCCCACCTACTGGATGAGAAGGGAAGCAGGAAAAATATTAAACTCCAACAGAAACAATCCTTTTTATTTACCTTGAGACTTTTTTCTATTATTATTTTCTTCTTCTTTTCTCTTGTTTCTCTCTTTTCCTGCTCCCACATCCCCAACATTTGTGAAACCAAGTATTTTTCATTCATTAGGCTGATGAGGACAGAGATATCTGATTAGTATATTACAGTTATATTACATAGTCTTTTATATTCTATTTTTACATATTTATTTTTTTAATTTTTGTTTCTCTGTTGTTGTACTCTATTTTCATTCTTGTTGTACTCCATCTCTTTCTCTTTTCTGCTACTAGCCAGCTTCTTTTGGATTCATCTTTCACACTTTCTAAGATCTAATAACTCTATATCCTCACTTTCTACCTCCCTAATATCTCATCCTACAGCCCACCCCTGGTTCTCTGTAGTCCACCAACAGAAACTGTAGACCCTTTTGCAAACCTACTATTTATATTGTAGATACTAATTGAACTCATACTTTTTGTATATTGTTAAAAAACCATAAATGTCCTATTAGGAGCTATTTGGTTTAAAGTTGTATATTGTTTGTATTGGGGTCTGTTAATATTGGTCTCCCCTTAAAGGAGAGGTATTGAAACCCTGCAAGGAATTTATAAGCCTGTAGGATAAAAACTGTAACCCTGGATCCACAGTGCTAGAAAAGAAGACACAAGAACAACATAGAAAAATGAAGAAAGTGCCCCAAACAAACCAAGACAGTACATTATTAGAATTCATGGTGAGAATAGGAGAAGAAATGTAAGAGAAGAAATTCAAGATGTACATAATTGAAATGTTATGTGAATTAAAGGATGGTATAAAAGAATAAACACAGCAAAAATCATTTTGAAAAAGAGCTACATAGGCAAATATAGGAAGGAAAATACTACTTCATTAAAGAGATAGAGATTCTGAAAAAGAATCAAACAGAAATCCTTGAAATGAAATAAACAATAAACCGAACTAAATTGTCAATAGAAAGCATCATCAACAGATTAGATCACTTGAAAGACAGAACCTCAGACAATGAAGACAAAATATTTAATCTTGAAAAACGTAGTTGACCACACAATGAAGATACAATTAAACCATAAGTAGAACATCCAAGAATTATGAGATAACATGAAAACACCAAATTTAAGAATTACTGGGATGGAGGTAGGCATAGAGTTTCAAATCAAAGGAATGAACAATCTATTCAATGAAAGAATAGCAGAAAATTTTCTAAACATGAAGAATGAATTGGATAATCAAATACAAGAGACTTACAGGACATCAAGTGTACAAAATCACAACAGATCTTCACAGAGGCATATTATAGTGAAAATGCCTACCATCCAGAATAAGGAGAGAATCTTAAAAGCCACAAGAGAAAGGAATCAAATTACATATATGGGGAAACCAATTAGGATCACTGCAGACTTCTTAACCCAGACCCTTAAAGCTAGAGGAGCTTGGAACAACATGTACCAAGCTTTGAAAGACAATGAATGCCAACCAAGAATCTTATATCCAGAAAAATTAAGTTTTAGATTTGATAATGAAATAAAAACTTTCCAAGATAAACAAAAATAAAGGAATTTACAGCAAGAAAGCCTGCACTACAGAACATTCTTGGCAAAATATTCCATGAGGAGGAAATGAAAAACAACAATGAAAACATGCAAAGGGAGGAAATGCACTAAAAGAAAGGCTAATTAAAGGAGAAAACTAGTCAAGTTAAAAAAGAAAAATAAGCCAAAGTGACTGGGAATACAAATTATGTCTCAATAATAATCCTGAATGTGAATGGCCTAAACTTATCAATTGAAAGACATAGGCAGATTGGATAAGAAAAAGACCAATCATGATGTTGCCTCCAAGAGACTCATTTCATAGAAAAAGACAGCCACACACTGAAAGTGAAAAGATGGGGGAAAATGTATCACTCACATGGACCATGTAAACAAACAGGGGTTTCTATCCTCATATGAGTAAGGTGGACTTCAAATCAAAGTTAGTGAAAAAGGATAAAGAAGATCATTTCATATTGCTTAAGAGAATTGTACATCAACAAGACATAACAATCTTAAATATCTGTGCCCCAAACAATAGGGCAGCCATGTATATCAAACAAACTCATCTCAACTTCAAGAATCAAAGAGATCACAACACAATAGTACTGGGTGACTTTAAAGACTGAAAGTATACAACTTTCCTCTATCCTGCTGGTCCCACACGTGCCAAGCCTCTCCCATTAACAGCATTTTCTTCCACAATGGTACAGTGCAAGTGATGGACTTTCATTGGCATGCCGATTTGCCCAAAGTTTATAATTTACATCAGGGTTTATTCTTGTTGTGTATTTTGTATAGGTTTCAACCAATGTATAATGACACATAGCCACCCTTAAAGTGTCAGAATCAATTCGTTCATCTAAAAATCCTCAGTGATCTATCTACTCATCATTCTCTTTTCTAACCGCTAACCAGCTATCAACTTCTTATCTCCATAGCTTTGCCTTTTTCAGAGTGTTATATATTTGGATTGTATAAAATTAAACTTCTTTCAGTTATTAATATGCATTTAATTTCCATTCATCTCTTGTTATGACTTGAAAGTTTATTACATTTTTAATGCTATAATTTTTCATTGTTTGGTTGTACTAGTTTTACTTGTCCATTCAGTTTTGAAGGGTTTCTAGTTTGCTTCCACATTCTGGAAATAATGAATGAAATGTCTCTAACATCCCTTTGTAGGTTTGTGTGCAAACATAAGATTTTAGTTTATTTGCACACTGTTGACAGGAGAGTAAATTGGTACAAACACTTCGGAAAATTGTTTGCCTGTAAGTTGTAAAATTGAGCATATGCATAATCTACAAGCCAGAGAATCTTCTCCTACATTCATGTACAATAGAAGTGCACACATAGGAACACAAAGTATAATCAAATGTTCATAAAAACATTAATAGGAATAGACCCAAAGTAGAAAGAACTTCCATGATCATTAACATTTTTTTAACACATCATGATCACTTTAACCTCCTATGAGTACTCAACACTTCATCTATTTTCCTGTCCTTTCAACAATACCAAACTGTCTTGACCACTTTGCTTTATAGTAAGTCCTCAATTCAGTAGTGCCAGAATTCCAGCTTTGTTCTCCTTTGTTCTCTTTGGCTGAGTTGGCCTATCTGTTTTAACTTCCATGTAAATGTGAGAATCATCTTATCAATACATACAAGATAAAGTGCTGGCAGTTTGGGATTACATAAATTTATTGAACAATTTGGAAAAACTGACATCTTGACAACATTGAGATTTTCTCTCCATGAATATGTCTCCACTTTGTGGTTTTGTGATTTCTTTCAAGGGATTTTTTCAATATTTTAAAATATATTTTGTATTTATTTTGTTAGATTTATACCTAAGTATTCAATTTCATAGAGGGTGCTAATATAAATGCCAGTGGCCATGGAGCACTCCAAATCTGAGCTAATTAGATTTAGGAAATGCTACAAGTATAAAATATACACTAAGTTTTGAATATTTAATGTAAAAATGTAAAATATCATTAAAGATTTATACTGATTATATATGTGTTAATTAGGATTTAAATGACAGAGTTTAATAAAATATATTATTGAAATTAATTTTATATGTTTGTTCTTTTTGATGTGGTTGCTATAAAATTTAAATTGCATATGTGGCTCATATTTCCATTGGACAGAACTGCTGTACAACCATGAAAATTCAACAAACAACACTATTGCCCTCAACAATATGGGGAAATGTATGGCATTAGATTGTGTCAAAGACAGTCTATATGTATTATGTATCTACGATTTTGTTTATATAAAGTTTAAAGTATATAATAATAATATAATATTGATGAAAGAAATATTTTTATCTATTTTGTAAATTTTTTTGTTTCAGAACTAGAATTTATGCATTTTTATCTGTGTATACTGCACATTATGAAAAATGTTTGAACATATGAGTATTAATATTTGTATTAATAATAATACCATTTGTTGCTTCCTCCTCAACACATAGTTTGTCTGAGGTGTCTTCAGTTTTCTGGAAAAAAAAAATGATAGCCAGCATTTACCAACAGCACTTTTTAAAGAGTTTTGAATGTCTTAATTCTTTTAAAACAAAACCCATGTTTCAGATAAAGAGATTGAAACTTAGGTTCTTCAACTTTCTCAAGTTGTAACAACTGGTTAGGGTTAGGGTTTGGTCTTGGACAAAAATTTAACTTGGTCAAAAACTTGGGGTTTTCACCTACCCTGACTAGTGAATTTTATCAACCTTTCTTCCTAAGAAAAGTTTTTTTCATTTTTCATTCTATTGGAGAAAAAGCATATCTGACATTAAAAAAAAAACTATAGCACAAAATTCATGTTATGTTATTTTATACTTTTCAATATATAACAATAAATGCCTTGGCCCAGAAAAAGGAGTACGATATTTCAGACGGGTCAGGAATAAAGAATGCTTTATGCAGATAGCTTTTCTATGTGAGATGATCTTAATGTAGAAGATAAAAAACAAAACAAAGCAAAAATCTAGTAGCTTTGCTGACAAAGACAGAATTTTATATTTTCTATGGAAATTGTATTTATGCAAGCATATTGTCCTGATATAAAAATATATTTTTGTTGCAGTTCTTTTACAATTTACCACATCAAATTTGTCTAATGCCATGCCCTCAATTTGCAGAAATATAAACATATTTCTTCTGTACATATTTTGCTCTATTTGGACAGTAGCTGAAATGCATTATGGTTAGCTCTGATATTTGATTTTAGAAATTGCTCTAAATGTTCACTGTCAAAAATCTAAAATTTTATAATCTTTAAAAGGATGGCATCTATTTGGGTCCTGTCCTCTTATATCTAAAATTTATACCTTCATCTAAATCCTCTTGTTATTAATTTTAGACTTCTATCATTATTTAAAATTTATTAATTCTTATTTTGGCATAATATTTTATAAACAGACATATTTATATACAGAGACAGACATACATTTGCTTACATAAAAGACTATATAATATGTGTATACACAGTTTTATAGAATATAACTTAAGGAACATTCTGCTTTCTAGTTACTAGATATTCTCTCTCTGGAATTCCTTGATGTGCCCCAACCTAAATGTAAACATCATCATTCCCTGGGGAGAATTATGTTTCTAATTTTTTCATAATTATTCCCTTTTATTTAAATTTTGTTATTTATTCTAAATGATATTGTCCAGTAAATACATTTAATGACAGGGAAATAAATTATTTTGTGTAGCAGGCATTTTCAGTTGTTCGTTTATAACATAATTGTAGAAAGATATAATTGGGTTGTCAGTTGAATAGCTATTATGGTAATTTTTCATGATAGAGCAATATATATTTGTTATATCGTTGAATGACACTACAGCTCCTCTTGGGCACATGCACTTGTTCAGGTAAGACAAAATTTTTCAATATTAGCTTAATATAAATTGAAATTATGGCAGAAAGCTGTCTCATGCAATCAGAAAACAATAGCCACATGACACTGAATGGCTCATGGAAACCTGCTTACATTTTTAGTGGTGAATATTTTTAGTACTTTTAAGTTTTGATAATCTGTAATTATGCATAAAATCAGTAAAATATTTATTCTATGATCAATTGCCTATAATAACTAAAGTAATAGTGCAGGTCCATAATAATGTTTGGTTCATAATAATTGAAGTATGATAGAAGCAGGAATAAAAATCAACAAAATTTAACTTCTTATACATATTATAAGAAGTTATAGTAAACACATGTTGTAGAATTATTATAGTAAATAATAGTAAACATATGTTGTAGAATTATTATAAAAAATAATTGTGGGTGTCATGGTTTTGATCTGGAATGTTCCCTCAAAGCTCCTGTTGAAAGCATGGCTCCCAATACAGCAAGGTTCATAGGTGGGGCTTTTAGGCAATGATTGGATCATGAGAGCTGACCTCATAATGGACTAATCCAGTAGGTCATTTAATAATTTGAGTGGATTTAATGAGAGGTGGTGAAAACATTAGGTATGTTGGGCATGTAGGAGGGAGAAGATCACTACTGGCATGCCCTTAGGATTATATCTGTCCCTGGCCCCTTTCTCTCTCTTTATCTCTGTCTCTGTCTCTGTCTCTATCTCCCTCTCCCTTTGTCTCTCTCGGTTGCCTGGCTGTCAGGAATTGAGATTTCCTTTGCCAGGATATTCTGCCAGGTTGTTTCTTCCTTGTAGTTAGACAACTATTGATTTAATCTCTGAAACAGTGAGCCAAATAAAACTACTTATTCTCTAAGTTGTTATTGTCAGGTATTTTGGTTACAGCAATGAAAAATTAATTGGCACATTGTATAGAAAATATTTCACCATGGCATCCTCTAAAAGTAGTATGAATGTATTGGCTCAAGAAGAAAAATAATCAATGTGAAATATTTAAGCCATTAGAACATTTTTATATTGTACTTTAAAATTGATTTTGTTGATGTTTTGATGCACTGACAATGTTTTAGTTACATAAATGAATGTGTAAGTATTTTATTAAAGACATCATTTACAGTATACTGAAATGTAAAACTTACAACTTTTTATGCCTAAAGCAGTTCATTTACATATTACTTCTACATGTTTAAGAAGGTATATATTTTTTTTTTTAAAAATTAAGGTGGATATGTGAGCATAAAATTTTAAAGGCACCAATTTAAAGATTCCTGAAAAGAACCATTTTCAATTAAACATTCACATTTTTTTATTTTAAGAGCTTTATTGTACAATTTCAGAATTTCTTTTTCATCCCTCAATTTCAACTCCTTTAACATTTTTATCAAGTTAAGGTTGAACTAAAGTCTTTTCATCTGTCTTCTCTACTCATAATGGAAATTACTTGTTCTGAATATTGATCTTGGTGTCTCTCAGATTTCCAAATCTTTTCATTTCAGTTGTAAATTTTTCTTTCTGGTTATAATTTTGTGTTCCAGTGCTTTTCATGAAATTAGTCTCATGGAATGGAGAATCATGTAAGTATGAAATACCAATTTCAACTCCTGGGGACTGATTGTCCTCAATTGAAAGAAGCCGTAATAATTGCTTTGAAGTTTTAGTAGAAAGCTCCATTCCACGGTCTAGGTCTAGTCTCTCCTCTCCCAACATCTACTTTCTCTCTAACATCTGACCATCGATTATGCAAGACAACATCTTGTAGGTCCAGCCTACCTTCAGGTGGTCTAGGTCTATTTTCTTGACTGTAGAGAAAGAATCCTGGCTATAGCTCAAAAAATCTTTAAAATTTCCCATGCTTCCCCAAAGGCCTGAACCTATCTCATCTATTGTTCAACTGCTTATCAAGTAGGCTCGTCCTTACTTTCTTCCATCAATTTTATTGTTCATGTGACTGTGATGAGAGGTATTATCTCTATGTGCAGGAATGCAGTGTGCTGATATCTATTGTGGGCTTCCCCTCGACTCCTGCCTTTATATGCTCTTGAATGCCATTACCTCCTTCCTATTTGAAGTTTTAATCATCAAAGATGTGATCAATATTGCTGGTTTCTGTTATTCTATGGTAATAAGGAGAGTTTCTACCAACTTCTAGCAATAAGGTAACAAATAGTCCTTCAAATAGGCTTCCAGGTAGTTTCAGGTCCATAATCCAAGAGGACCTCATGAGTCATCAAATTTGCTTTCTGCCAAAAATCAGAAACAAAAAAACAAACAAAAACTATGTTTGCATAACTCTTTTGCAGATGTTTCTGATATCATTTGAGCATCTGAGTCATGATGCCCTAGAGAGATGGCCTGCCCCTCTCTATGTCTTGTTTTTATGCAGAGCCCCACTAAAATTCACCTTTTAATTTAAAAATCAAGACTCTATGTTAAAAGAAATATGCATTGTCCTGTACCTATTTTTAGAATAAAGAAAACTTTTTCTTTACTATTACAATAAAAATCAACACAGAAGACATCTGTGATCTCAAAAAATGTAGAGATCTGCCCCTCTAACAAGTGGACAGTCAGTTCAGTGATGGACACTAGCTTGGTGTCTTCTAATTCAATTCATTTCTAACACCATCCACTTGGAGATAGTGTCAGATGCCACCAGGGAAAGTCTCACTTTCCATGACTGCCCTTTCCACTTAGATGCCAATCACAAGCCCCAGGTTTGTGCTTCTGGAGTAAATTGGGTTTCATATAATTCCCTCCTTGGGGTTTGATTAATTTGCTTGAATGGCTCCAAAGCTCAGATAAACACTTTTGCTATATTGATGTTGTTTCCTTTTAAATCTTACGTCAAGAAAGCAAATGTAGTGAGTATAGACTAGGCTTGTCTTAAAACTCTTGGAATTTCAAGAATGAAAGGAATGCCTTTATTTATTGTACATAGTTGATACCACAGCCACATATATTACTTTATTTTGATGAGATAGCTTTGAGTGGGTCAAGCCACACCCAGGAGTCAGGGCAGGGGCTGGACCTGCTGGAAATAATACCAACCATATTTTCAATGGGTGGATGCTTTGGGTCACATGAAGTCAATTGATATCCAAAATACATAGTGCCATTCAAGCAACCAATCAATCAATCTTGTTGATATAATGAAACCCTAGTTGATATAATGAAACCCCTAGACACTGAAACCTGAAGAGCTTCCCTGGTTGACAAAATTCTGTGTATATTTTGACACATTATGTTCAGAGTAGGTTATGCCACCTGTTGACTATACAGAGAGAGGACAACTGGAAGCTCCATGTTCAAACTCCTTTTGGAATGTACCTTATATGTTTCTTCCTTTGTCTTGTTTTCATTGATATCCCATCCCTGTAATAAATGTGACTGTGAGTATATTATACTCAGTAAGTGCTAAGAATCTTTCTAGTGAACTTTAGAACTTGAGGGTGGTTTAGAGAAGTAATGGAATTTCCTGTTGGGTTTGGCACACTTGGCAGTCTGGAGGACTATCTACTTAGCCTCATGGTCTGGCTAATTCCACGTAATGGCTCACATAATAAATTCAATTTTACCTGACCACCTAATACTGTACAAATTATTCACAGAAATTGTATATCAGAGTAAAATGACAATTCCTTGGGAATGAAAGTCAAAGCCAGTATACAAATTTTCTTTAACTACATCATGTGTACCAAATAAAATGCATTTTATAAGGCTGCAGGGTCCTTTTAAATAAATAGATCTGTTAAGCTAATAAAACATTGGCACAATAAAATAATCTATTTAACAGGTTTCTTGTGTGTTTTGCTAAATTGCCTTGACAAATTTGCAATCACAGGGCTTGGAGTTTTCTAAAACTTAATGATTTGAATCATCATAAGGGATATTTAAATTTTAATGTTCTTATTAAATACAGACTCTCCAAATGTGACTTTTTGTGGGAACAAGTTTTGCTTTGAGGTAAAAGTTTGACTACAGCGTTGGACTATTTAAATCACATTTAGAGACTGAGAATTGATCATTCTTATGTCAGTCTCATAGACTTGTTTAGTATTTGGGCAAGAAACTTGTATTTTATTAAACTGAAAGCTTTGATCTTACAGACTTCAAAACATTAGTTTCACTTGTTATGTTCCAGTTACAAAATTATAGTTATTTATTATCTGCATTTGTATTACAAGTTTTTTAAATCATGTTAATTGTAAAGTAATGCATCTTAGCAATCAAAGGCATTTGCATGACTTCTGCCAATAATCTCAATTGGAAAAGTAATTTTTTATATTCTGCTTTTTATGCTCTTGTTCCAAAACTGCTGTCCTTTGAAATACTAATTTTAGCAAATGACAATATTAGGATTTACTTAAAACTTCAACATGCAGTGGGTCTTTACCTCCTATTGTAGGAAAATGTATTCAAGGATAATTATTCCATAATCAATTATGTATATCATTTGATTATCATTAGTCTGTTAACAGGAAACTTACAAATGCCCCACAGGCTCTTTCATGAGGTCTGCAGAAGATTTGTATTAAGTAACAGAAGTTGTGCAGTATAATTGATTCACTTCATGGTGAGAGTTGGCACTGAGATGTTCAGTTTATACAGGTCTGCGTGATTCTTGCTGGAACCTTGGCCTCCCTCTAGTATGCTTTGTTCAGCAGAATTGAGCAGATGTTAAGCTCTAAGTATCTTTGGCTTCTTTTTAATTTTCTAATCTACATAGGGTATGTTAGAATATCTTTTCATTATTGTTGTTTTTAGCCTACAAGAATGTTCAAAACTTTTGTATTTTTGGAATATATGGTTACATAATGTAGATTAAAAATGTGTGCAAGTCAGCTTCAATAATTATGCTCAAGGGACAAGAAGTTGAAGAAAAGAAAGTTGTATACCAGGAAGATCTAAGAGTTTCAGATAAAAGAGGTAACAAAAGTTGTCAACAAATTTGTGTGTGTCTGACAAGAAAGTGGATAAATGATGGATCAAATTCAAGTGAGATAACATCTCTGTACAATTTTCTCTGACCTTAAAGATACCTGAGGAGGATGGGTTGCCTGAATTTGAAACCCTAACTTAAGAAATGATAGGAATAACAAATCAAGATTCATGAGAGTTCTGAAGTTGCTAGGTTCTAAACAAACCATCTGTATTTGGTTGATATATTTTAAAATGTAACCTGTAGCTAATGAACAACTTATGAATGCAGCTGCCACAGAAAATGCTAACTTGTCACCCATTCTGAATGGGACACATGGATCCATAATTAAAATATATAATGCAGGTAGAAGTACTGAGGACTGATTATTCCCCTAAATGGAGCTGATCTGTCCCATGAAGATTTATCTCTAGGAACCACGTACATCAAGTTCAGAGTAATTTGGGACAGCAGCAACTGCAACCAGATGTACTAAAACCTCCACTGTGTTGTGTTGCTTGTGTTGTATTTTCTTTAAAGATAAATAAATTATATGAGTTGAAGCCTATTTGTCTTTTGTGTTTGAGTGTCAATTTGAATACAAGATAACTGTTTTTAGTTGAGTCAAGGGGCTATATAACTGGTAATCGGCACATCAGAGACAAGTACAACATATAGACTTGTAGAAAAGGAAAAGAAATGAGACATTTTTTTTTTCTGTAAGAGAAAGTACAGTCTCAAATCCAGGATAATAAGACATAGAAGGAAGTCAGGGATTGGGGGAATATTGAACTACAGAGGTAAAAAAGGAAAGACAGTACAATTACGTGCAGTCGAGTTAGACCCTCATGCATAATCCCATACAGCAAGGTCACTGCTCCTTCTTCTATCTGGTCTTATCACTCTTAGACAAGGAAACTAAAGTAGTGAGTACCTGCACCATTATAGCCAAAGGCAACTGGAAAGTCTTTCTCTGGTCAGGTAAAGCCTCAGCCTTCCATCTTGATTTGCTCCCAGAGCTCATCCAGCTAGGGGATGTATATCATACTTCCATTTCCATTACCCTAGAAAGAATTAGAAGAAGATTTATTTTTTAACAATGGTCTTAACAATAACATGTGCATTTTTCTAGTTTTTCAATGTTAACAAATGAAGCACATTTGACTCAGGTTTCTGTCCACTGAAGTGTACTTGTTGCCATCTTCTTTCTGCAGATGAATAGAAAATGTCCAACTAGCTCATTCTCCATGAGTGAACAGTCTAGACTCTCCAAATATCGAAATAAGAATTCACAAATGAAATAGAAACCAAACAAACACATAAATACATTGAGAAAATTGGAGAAAGTATCGATAATGCATGGAGGAGAAAAAATCTAGAACAATGTAAAAATGGTATTTTCTACCACAAAATAAAAGTTGTTGCACCAATGAGAACCAAACAAGATAACCTAAAGAAAGCAATACAACAAAAAAAATTATCTAAAAGTAAAAATCAGATAAAAAAATTAAACACAATTGCCAAAATCTACCAGAAATAAAAATATCATGTAAAATCATATTATATAATAACACATACTAACATATTATTATACATTATATTCCAGCATGTTATTATAATCAATATATTATTATCATTTTATATATTCTTATATTAGCTGCTATTACACATTTAATTATATTTTAATATAATAGACAAATTGTGTAAATTATTATTTATATTATTATTTATAATTATACATATGTAATTACATATGTGTAATTATAAATTACACATTGTAAATTAATACATTGTAAAGTTAATTTGTCATATGCTGTTGCTTATGAAGCTACTAGAGAAGTTCTTTATTAAAATGAGAAAACCAACAAAAAAGGGAAAGACAAGACCTGAAAGAAAACAGGGAATCTAGCATTGGAGAAGAGAGAAGGGAAGTTTTCTAGCCCACTAGGATAGCCAATATTCTAGTTTGGAGCAAGAGGCTTCAGTAGTCCTTCCCAAGAGTAAGAGGCAGAAGGGGTCAGTTCTCTGATGTAAGCAAACATGTAGAAAACAGTTCAGGGAGGGCTTAAGAACTCTCCACAGTGTACAATGAATTAAAATGCATTCTTCTGTCATGTATACCTAAGTAGAATAAATTTTTAAAAAAAGATACAGATTACCACACACACAAAAAGAACTCTCTACAGAATAATTTTATAAACTTAAGTTTTGAGCAAAAAATGCAAGTATTTATTTTGGAGATAATAAGATATAAGAGAATAGAAATTATTTATAAGCATATTACTTATATACATTCATAAATACATTCAAAGTTCTGTTTTGTGAAAAAGAAGCATAGAACTACATTTGCTAGGATCTTCCTTTCCATATAAAAGAAAAAGTCAAGACTTTGTTAAACAAATTCTACCAACCTCCCAATGCAATACGAACTAATCACCTGCCCTGATACTGCAGGTTGAGGCAGTCAGACAGAAGCTGTCCCAAGGTGCTTGAGAATTCCAGTGGCATTGCCAAGAACTCTTGATAACATTCATTTCCATGTTGCTGGATGAGACGTTTGGAGGTATCACCACTTCCCAATGTTCATATTAATTTACATGAAATATGTACAACACAGACAGGATTCTGTTTCCCTGACCCAATCCTAACAAATTCAAACAACATTCATATACATATGAATATTATATACATTTAAATATATGCACATATGTATATATGAAATATGGAACTAAATATAGAATGAAGCTGCTAAAAATGCTCATCTGAGGGAAAAGGACAGAATGAAGGACTGCTGGTTTTGTTAAATAATATTGAGGTATTATTTTACTTGCTAAGCTCTGTGCATACATTATTATTTACCAGTATTAATTAATTTTCAAAAAAGAGCTGAGTTTGTACTTGGATAAAACGTTGGGGTTAGAGGTGAAATGGTTTTAGTTGAGGAGCCCATAATATTAGGGAGCTAAGCTCATTGTTTTAGGATTGTATAATATTCTCCTACAGAAACAAAATGTGTGTAATTTTGGGTTTTCACTGAAATGTCCTGATGTTCTTTGAAAGAAATAGACAATTAGTTAAAGACTGCCTATGAAGGCCAAATCCAAATATTTGTCTAAAAAAAATTATTCTTGTTGTAATTTCCTTTATTTTGATAGCATAATGTTCACTCTATGTGATCATTTAGGATAAAATAATTATTTTTGCAAAGGCACTCTTATAATAGTTTCCCTCAACATAGCAGGCATTAGCACACTTCTGATTTTAACCGAAACTGATGGACAAGTTTAACTCCAGCTTCCAGGGATTAAAAGAAAAACCCCCAACAACATATGACTGAAGCCTTAGCTGTACAAATAGGGAAAGACAAGCCCTTAGAACTTGTGAGGTTATTTGCATGCAGTTTATGTTGTAATTCTTAGCAATACATTTGACTCTTCGCACTCTCTGATGGTAGTAAATTTTATTCCAGCTGACAGCAAAAGTAATTGCTTTGAACATTATAACAGGAATTGTTGGAAAAGTTTAACAAGGTTTTCTTACCCCTCTTTTGCAGTCTCTGCATTTCCTTTTACATAAATAAATGGGAAAAGGCAGAAACAACCTTCGCAGTTTAAATATGAGATATTAGTAAAGATATTATTGCTTTTCCATATGGGAGTAAATTTCTTCATCATATTCTATTATCTTGCACATGGAAATTTTTAGCACATTTTATAAAGAGCATATAGATCACTCTTCACTCACCGATGCCTGCCTATTTTAAAGTTTGCCCTGGAGCATTAAAATTATGTAAAAGTACACAATAAAAATAAAACAAACCCCAAACATCACTAATTTTAGTACTGACAATTTCAGCCTCTTCTCCACTATCTACTCGATCATGACAGCTGTAACTTGCCTTCCATTTGTATCCTGGGCCACAATTTGGTCTCTAATTTCAACCTTCATTTGCTTGAGATAAATTTTCTGAGCCCAAAGCCATTACCATGTGTGGTCATCTCATTGACTTTGAAGTTTGTTTCGTTTTAAACAGAGAATTTCTAAACCAATTTTTTGGAGGGATAACTCCCACATTTCATTACCCAGGTCATGTAAGAGGCTATAAGAAATGGTCCTCAATTGTCCTTCAGACAGAATGAGGTGCCCTTCTAAAATTCTCTATCCTCATGAACATTCTTGTGTTTTGGAATTTAAATCATAATTGCTTACTTGCCTGAACACTAACCTGTAAAATACTTAAAGGGAAAGTCATTTTCATGTCATTTTTTTCTATTCCATGCCTTAGAAAGCATCAATATATCTTAGAAACTCTGGTTTGCTGAAATAGTAAAAATACAGCTTATCAAATTCTCTGAAAATTCACCAATGGGATATGAAGGGCAGAGAATGCCCCCAGACTTTGAAGGTCCTCCTATGTGGGGTTTTCTCTTGACCTCTGAATCCTAAAGGAGGGCATTGGAATGACCAAGACAGGTTGATCAGAACACACCCTGCTGTATTACTTTTCCTCTAGAGCTCTGTATTTGTACTTGAAGTCACTTAGGCATTTTTCACACATTGCACTTCAGTCCAAGGTAAGATTTCCTTGTTTGCTATCTCCCACAGTGGGAAGCTGATAATAAACAAAAGTGTTTACCAATATAATTTGTGTTGCCTCCGAGAATCAGATTGTAGCTCTTACACATTTTATACAACTTTTGGTTGTATGAATCTATTACTCTTAATGAACGCAATATTTTTACCTTTTCATTTACATTTATTTATGGCTTAAATAAACAAGTTGAGTCATTACAGGGGAGGCAAAACCTACCAAAAATCTGTTATTTCAATTTATGGGGGAAAAATCCAAAACAATTCACCACAATAGTCAACATAACAAGAGCTCCATTTCAAATAATTGTTTTTGTAATAGAAATGATAAAATGTGATACATTATAAATATCTTGGTGGTTTTTGCATGCTCAATCCTCTATCAATATTGATAAAATAAATGAGATTTTCAGAAGAATCATCTAAGGTCACTTCATAAGAAAACATATGAGTGTTCTGTTTAAAACATTGGATTTGGTGCTCGGGGAAAATATGCCATTTCTGGAAAAGTCAAATCATCTCTATGTGCTTGTATTTTCTCACGTACAGTAAAGGCCTTGAAATCTGCTCTAGTCTTTCTATTTTTGGAGCAATTTTGGAGCAATCCAAAGATAAATGTGAAAACTATACAAGTATAGTATATTAATATTTGCAGAGTGTTTTTACCCATTCTTTCAAAAAATTCTCTATTAAATAGTAAAAATATTTAAATTAGGCCCTGTGTTTAACTTTGTGTCAAATAAATGGGCTGTGGGGAGCCCAGATTCTCGAACAAATATCATTATGGCTTGGGAAGTAGTTTATGGATGATATTAACTTTTGAATTGTAGACTTTAAGATTATTCTCCATCATATATAGGACTCATAAAATCAACTGAAGCCCTGAATAGGACAAAGGGCTGAGCAACAGAGAATACTGGCTGCCTTAGTGTCTTGACATGGGTCTTCTTCTGTCTTCAGACTTAAACTGAACATCAAGTTTTCTTTTTTTTTAATATTTTTTTAGTTGTAGATGGACACAATATGTTTATTTTATTTATTTATTTGTATGTGGTACTGAGGATCAAACCCAGTATCTCATGCATGCCAGGCAAGCACTCTACCACTGAGCCACAATCCCAGCCCCACTTCAGCTCTTCTTAAGTCCTGGACCTGCTGGTTTTTAGATTGGAACTCACACCATCAACTCTCTTGCTTTGTGGCCCTTTAGAATTGGATGTAATTACACCAGCAGCACTTCTGGGTCTATAACTTGTTTCCTGAAATTCTTGTGACTTCTCAGTCTCCATGATCCTGTGAACCAATTTCTTATAAATCTTTCAGGTGCTCTTGGCCAAGAAGCAACACATCAATCTCTGTACAGAATCTCTCTAGGGTAAAGTTCTAAAAGACTGCTCCCCAATTAAGTCTGAATGGCGTGTACACTGGGCTCAAGAAGAAGATAGTATGATGAGCCTCTGCATGGAGGAGACAGAGCCTAGTGTACAAGAGAGCAAATGAGAATTTCTGTTTGATTAAATAAGAATGTTCAGATCTTATAGACATTAACTCATTCATCTCATGAATTCTGACCCAGTTATAAAATTAGAAATACTTTCTTTCTCAGAAAGTTTTGTTCTACCATGTATCAGCTGTGTGGCTTTACATACATTTCTTTCCTCTAAGTTTAGGGTATAAATTTTTCTCCAGATTACCCTCTCCTTGTCTCTCCCCCTGTGACCCTTAGATTCCACCCAGTATTTTATCTGTCATTGAGAAGAACATCATATTATTTCCTTCATGAAAGATAATACAAAACTCTTCTTATAGCTTCTGTCCTTACGTTGCAGCTGAAATAGAACAAAATGCCTTTCTTTGTTATTTTTAGAGTATCCCTTTAACTGTTTGATCAACATTGCAATTGAGATTGTAGTATTGAAATCTTAACTCTAGTATTTCACAGATAGGCATGCTCTGCTCAACTCTTCCTTTACCAGTCCCATCAAGCTAAATTTCACTGAATATAGATAATTTAAGACTATTAACTCTTTCTCTTAAAGACTAAGAGAATTTCTTTTTTTATCTTGAACCAATGGTACAATGACTTATTCTTTGAATTTATGAAACATTTATTAATACAAATGATATTTCAATCTGTATAATGGTATAGAACCCAGATATCACCCATACTCCAAATATAGCCTGAGAAGGTACATAAAAAGGCTTTTGGTTCCTTTATTGCAAATATTTTATTTTTATTAACAATGCCTAAAAGATTACATTAAGTTAATCTAATAGGAGTCACACAGTTGGCTTTCATTGAATACACTATTGGATGAATCTTTAACTTCTACTTTTATTCTTCTTATTTGTCCATGTAAGATCCTGGTAAGATTTATCTTGTAATATTTATACTTGTATAGCTGTGTGTTTGGGGTCAAAGTCCAGGAACTATTTATGGCTGCAAAATGTTTGAGGCAATCAAAAGTCTTTGTATTCTCTAAGCTTGGTGCTTGTCATGAATTGAGTATCATGACCTTTATACTTTCACTGTGATTATTGATGATGTTGAACTTGGCAGGTCCAAGGAAAAAACTCTGTGTCCGTGCAGGCAACACCTCCAGTTTACATCCTTTTCTGTGACAGAATAATAAATTAGACAATTCAGTCAGTGTGACTGATCTTCATGTAGGCACTGTTCAAATAAAGGAGGGAAATTGGACAACTTGAAGAGATGGCTCAGGAATCATCTCCTGTTTAAAAGGATTTGTAGACAGACTTAATGCCTATGAAAGGACAACACATGAGACACAGGAGTCTACATGCTTACAATTCTGAGGACCATCTGCCTGGATAGTCCATCCTCCGAGTCTTATAACTCTCAGAAATGGAACAAAGCTTAATTTATATTGTCCATTAACATTACCTTAAGTTACTAAAATAGTGGCTGCTCATATTTAAAAAAAGTAAAGTGATATCACAGATTCAATCCTACCTTTAGATCAATACGAAAAAGTGTGGCTTCTTTATTCTTTATGACTGAACTAATCTTCCTTTTGAGCTGCTGTTCTTCTGGTTGACAACCAGATTTAGGCCAGCATTTTAGGAATTTCTCAGTTGTTTCAAAGTACAATTCCTCAGCCAATTTAGTATTTGATGCTTGATCAAGGCTGATTTGAATAGTGTTGTTGAAGTATGTCCTTGTCTTCATGCCACACATGTCATATCCTACCACCTTCTCCTTCCAATGTGCCAAAATATGTAAAGAATTTGAGTTGTTTTGCCACTTGGGAAAAGGTAGTCTCTTGAATATAAGTTGACATCTTCTCCCTTTGTTCTCAGTGGAGTGGCTGAATTGATGCATTTTTTTTTTCCTGACTGACCTAAAGTTTGTCTACATGTCCTCAATAGATGATATGTTTTCTCCTGAGCTGACACCAGTGGTCTTAGTTGTTTACTTCTAGGGGCAAAGACCCTACTGATGATGGCCTCTTTGTCATGATCCCAGGTCCTTGCGAATCTTCCTACCTTCTTGGGAACTTGTATGACTCTACCGGGGTATTCAGGTGCTTCTAGGTTTTCTGAAAACCCTAAGGAATTCAGGGCACTCTTGATGCTCATCTATCTGTCTCTGAATTCTGCTCTAATATTATATTGCACTCTAGGTGTGCTTTAGAGTATGGTGGGTTTTTTTTTTTTTTCTTTTAAATGTCAGAAGGCAAGACTCCAGCTATCTTCCTCCTAATGTATTATGCTCAAATATCTAAACATACCCACCTGGATGTTTCAAATGACTCTTCCTGAGCACTATTCTAGATTTGACTGTAGGTAAGGGATATATGAGGAGCATGATGGTTTTTCTTATTTTTTATTCCAATATCCTTCTTCCTTCTTCTACCCTGGGAATTAGTGACATCATTATGTAGTTTCTTGAGCTTCCATTTTGACTGAAGAAAAATCCCCATCAATAAACTTGATTTTCAACATGGAAATATTATCAAAAATATCAGGGATGTCTTCTTTGAAAGATAAACTTGATGAATATGCCTCAAAATTTATTCTAAAAATAAAGAGATGGCTCTGTGCCTCAAAACATATAAAGGATCAATACATTAAGGGAAATTTAAAAGGCACACAATCAAATGCAAAGTGTGGAATTTGCTTGGATTTTTAAACAAATATGAAAATGTTGTACCACTTTTCAAACATTTCACACAGAGAAATGTACAAATTGGGATGTTTTGTGGCATTCTTTAAATTATTTAATTTACAAAACATAAACTTATGGTTTTGTTCAAAAATGAAGATTTGCCGGATGCATGGTGCACTCTTATAATCCCAGAGGCACAGGAAACTGAGGCAGGAGGATCATGAGTTCAAAGTCAACCTAAGCAACATCAAGGTGCTAAGCAACTCATTGAGACTCTGTTTCTAACTAAAATACGAAATAGGTCTGAGGATGTGGCTCAGTGGTCAAGTGCCTCTGAGTTCAATCCCTAGTACCAAAAGAAAAAAAAAGAAAAGAAAAGGAAAGGAAGACTTGTTATCTTTAATGCAAACATACCAAATAATCAAAAGAGTAAATTATCTGAGATTTGCTTAAAAATAAATTAAAAAGACATGAAGAAGCAAGAGAAAGTATAAATAAAACAAGATTGGCCACATATTGGTAGTAATTGAAATTTGATGATAGTTATGTACTTTTCTCTATACTTTAATAAATATTTGAAAATTTCCTGAAGTTCATTAAAACTCTATACTGGGGAAAAATTAAAAGTTGATTAATGACAGATATGTTGAGTCAAATTCTGCTTCTTTTCTCATCTGGAAGAAAATAAACCACAATACAGCAGGAAATTGAGCATTGCAAAGAAACACAATTAAAGAAGATACTAAAGCTGCATCACATAACTTCCATTAAAATATTTAGGTAAATTCATGATGAGATGTGAAGCTCCTGTTGCCTCCTCTCTGGAGGAGCCCAACCCTTTAACATACAAACTGTACTTCTACTTATGTGCTTCAACATCCTCTTACTCCACACTTCTCTTGTAAAACACATTTCTTTGGTGTGTTGGTTTATATATCTTTCTCTTCCACTAAAATGCAAAATACTGGGAATGAGAAACTCATGTGATTCACCTTTGCATATGTAGTAGATAAGATCCTATATCATGAAACAATCCCATTCCTAGCTATATACCCAAAGGAAATGAACCAGTATGTCAAAGATGATTTTGAACTCCCATGTTTAATGCAGCACTATTCATAAGAACTAAGAAATGTCCATCAACCACTGAATGGATTAAAGTGAATGTGGTTTACATACACAAACAAATACTATTTAGCCATAAGATAATGAAATTCATTTGAACCAAGGTGAATGGAACTGGAGATCACTAAGTTAAATGTAGTTAGCCCGGTACAGGAAAGCATTGGCTGCTTGATCTCAAGCATATATGGAATCTACAAAGGTTAATCTCCTGGCACATGAGTGGAGAATGACTTTTAACACAGAACAGGGACAGTTCGGCATGGGAAGGGATGGTATCATGAGAACCATGGGTACCAAGCTATAGTTCAATAGGAGGAAAAAACTATTGTGCCGCTGCATGATAGGGTGACTATAGATAACAATAATGGACTATACATTTCAAAATCTAGAAGAAAGAATATTGAAAGTTTTCTCCATGTAGAAATGATAAGTATTTGAGGAGTTGGATAAATTTTACCTGATTTAAACATGACACAGTGTATACATGTAAGGAAACATCACATAGTACTCCATTATATATACAAATTTTGTACTTTTATGTATCAGTTACAAATAAATTTAATTTAAATGAATGAAAAGCACAGATACTCTCATATAGCAATGCCTGATAAATATTCTATTATGTGTATATGAGTTAAAATAATAAATGCATTCTTTCCTGATTTGATAGCGATGAAAAATTTTCATTTTAAAGACATTGAGCCACTTAAGTGAACTTATGCAGAAGATATGTGTGTGTAGAATTCAAACCAATATAATTAGATTCAAATGATTAAACCTAGTGAAATATTCTTCTCAAGAGATCAATCAAGTTTTGTGTATGTGTGTGAATGTGTATGTGTGTAGAAGAGGCTAGTTTCTTTGCCCACTAAGGAATATATGCAATTTGAAAAAACTGATAAATCTATCTGATGTTATTCTGCCTACATCTAGGCATAATAATGGAATATTATCAAAATTCAACCCTAGAGACCGAGTGCATTATCTTTTCCAAAGTATGTACTCAGGCTGCCAATTTGAAGCTTAAGGATACCATTGAACTGTAGCATAAAGGGATATCTCTTAGTAAACTAAAGCCAACCAGCTACTTTAAAGTCACTTAAAGATAATTTATTGGCATCCAGTTTAGGAAACACAGCAATGTTATCAAGATCCAATTGCCTAGAACAGTGGTGAGTCTCCATATTGCTCAGCTCCAAATGACAGACATGTACTCTTGGAAGTTATGCTAATAGGGAATTAAAATAAACTGGCTGCATGATGAAGAAAACGGAATGTTGTGGAAAAATGCTCATTTGAATATGGATTCAGCTGTACTGTTTACAGATCAGAAACATGTATTTTTGTTCTACATCTAAGGTGTGATATTCCAAGTTGAATGTGATATCAAATGATCACCCCATTCTCAAAATAGAGATATGAAGGAAGGAGAGCTTAGAGTCATTCTTTCTAGGATCATCTGTATGGGACTAAGGATGATTAATGTCCATATACTGAAACAACCAAGTGAAATGAAATGAATCTTGAGAAATGAATGATATATACTGCTGTGTGCCAGAGCACTGGGAAAATACTGTGAATGTGCTCTGGTGTTGTATACAGATACATTTGGAAGTGTTCATATTGATAAATCTCATATATATTAGAATCATGCAAGAAAGATAAAACCTATGTGAAATCTAATAAGTGTTAATTTGACATTCCAACTTGGCATTTTATAAACATACTTTTCACTTGCAGATAAAATTGGAAAGGACGAAATACACACTAGAGCTCTATTCCCTAGACTATGTCACATATATTGAATATTATGACTCCTCTTTTGATAAATTGAATGTACTTTCAAATCCTCCATTTGGCTACTGTACTGCACAGTGAGTCTCTCAACAAAAACTGCTTTTAGCAGAAGATGACAGATTCACAGCAGCGGGAGTGTCACCACAAAGTGCCACCCAAGATGAGCTTTATGACTTTGATAAAAATGAACAGTGCATGAACTCTGTATCCTCAGGTCCTAGCAAAGTGTCTGGTGAACCTAGTTACCGCTTATAAATATGCTCTGAATTTAATTACGAGCAAAATGGTGAAGGTTGGTTAAGTTAAAGGTTGAGATTTATATATAAAAAAATAATGGAAGCACAAGTGTTGGGAATTCACATTGCATTCCAAAAGGAGGCTACTCTGTGTATTAGACATCTAAGTTTATTCTTATCAGCATTAAATGCACTAAAATTAGATTACCACTTTAAAATGAGTTTTCTTAAACTAAGGGCTTGTGTCCCCAATGGGGTTAAGTTCAAGTAACTAGTACACTATGATGTGACCTCAATTCCAGAAATTAATTACATATGATTTTTTCCCTACAAAATGCATGTGTTTTTGCAATTCTGTTGAATATTGCAACATTTGTTAGACTGATACTTTGTTTTTATTATTTAGTACCAGAGAAAATAGTTTCCTTTAAATAATTAGCGAAGCTCTATCTTGTATCAGATAATGAGAATTACATAATCTGTCATATCCCTATCTTTTTCCAAGCTACAAGAGTATTATTAAATCAATATAATGGACAAGCATGGTAGCTAGTTAAGTATATGTTGATATATTTTCTTCTTATTCTTTCACATGGTTATGTGATTTTTATCTATCCAGTATACTCACTGTTAATTTACTATCCCAGGACATAAAATTTTAGTTTGAAGAAGGTAGCCAGCTAAATGTTGCTACAACATTTCTTAATATGAAAACAGAAAATTAATAGACACATAAAAACAGGAGAAAGTTTCAGAGGTATGGAATAAGGAAAGATCATTTGCCGGAAACAATAGAAAGAAAGGCAAATTATATATTGTGCTTAATGGGTGGACTCTCTACGAATTATGTAAAGCATAAAAAAAGAAAGAAAGGAAAAGATATTTGAAAATATTAGAACAAGACATTGCTAAAGGGAGGGGGGCATTTGCTGAGACACTGCATTGAGGTTCATAAAGAAGAATTAAGCCAAAAGATTACCCAAATATATGCTTTAAATGTGTAAAAATAATTAATATCAAGGCATTTTTCTTTTTCTCAAAAAGTAGATCTTGGATGCCACATGGAATTCACAAATAAGTCATTTATAAATATCCAGAATTATTTGTAAGGAACACTTACTTTGGTAAAATATGTAGAAATGTTCTTTGGCTACTATTTTGATATAACTTTTAACTAATCAATAAAATCATTTTATGTCCAGAAATTGGAATAACTTTTTCTCAGATTTTTAATTATGAAGTTTTTCTGTGAAGCATTTGTGGAATATATTTGTTTTCAACAATGAAATTTCATGTTGCACAAATATATTAAATAGCACATTTTCTTTCTTAATGAGAAATTACTATAAACTACAATCACTGCCAGGATGAAGTTAGTGTTAAATGATGTCAAAGGGTACTTAGTGCTCTAGTACTTAGTACTCTATATTCCATTTGCAATTTGGGTAAAGCCAAAAGTGTAAGTTAAATATCCATGAGAAAAGGTAGTCTGGAGAAACAAATATTCAATCATTTGAATAAGTAATGTGCTGTAGAGTCAAGTAGTATCAATGATTATAGCTTTGAGTTGGATATTTAAAAAGTTGCAAAAATATGAAAATCAGGGGCTAGGATTGGAGCTCAATGGTGGAGTGCTTGCCTAGCACACATGAGGCACTGGGTTTGATCCTCAGAACCACATGAGAATAAATAAATAAAATAAAAGCATTGTATCTACAAAAATAATTAAAAATTTAAAAAGTGGGCTGGGATTGTAGCTCAGCGGTAGAGCGCTTGCCTTGCATGCGTGAGGCCCTGGGTTCGATCCTTAGCGCCACGTACAAAGCAATAAAATAGACATTGTGTCCATAAAAAAAAAATTAAAAAAAAATTTAAAAAGTGAAAATAAATGAAAAAATATTATCAGAGTAGTTATTATGACATATTTTGTAAAAAATGATATAGGCAGAAACTAAGAAACGACATCATGTTGCATCCCCTTAGTGGAAATCTTTATTTCAAATTATTCTATCACTGTCAAGAGTCCTTGAAAATGTCATCCCTTAGAACTAACCAACCATATAAACAAAACAATTTTTCTTCCTTCACTGGCATCTTTGGAAAATGGGTGGAGCTATTAAATACTGACTTCTGGAGCTCAAGCAAGTTCCAGTTTATGGCTATTGTTAATGTCAAGAATCTGTCTCACCACATCATAAACCAAAAATTCTCCCTGGAATGTTCTGCTTAAGGCGAAAAAAAAAAAAAAATAAGGAATGAATATTAACATACCTATTCTGTAGTCAAATATCCCTGTTTGAGTCCACTATTCTTATTTTCAATTGCCAAATCACCTTTTCTCCCTCTGTGATGTGACTACATATTAAAAACTGATGCTCCACTAGAAATGGACCTATCTTTGTTCCCCACATCTAATACTAACCACATTGAATTAAACTTAAACTCTCTGCATTGTTATTTCTGCCTTTGTAACTACAAGTTTGTATGTTTTTTAGAAGTATTTGACTTGCCTTCTAAATACCAAAATCCTACCTGATTCATATGTTAACTACTTTACCCAAACATCTCTGGTTTAAGATTGCCACCTTCCAAACTATTTCTCCAAACTCCATGGAGTGTGCCTTCATATCTATATCTACAGATATCACACTGCCTTGCAAATTATTATTTCATATGTGAATCTGTCATTACAGAATATGACCTCAGTAAGGATGGGATCACAACTCTTCAACTCATTCTCTTCTTTTGGAGGATTGTATTAATGTTTGCTATTGAATGTGCAAAATACATTTGACAGAAACTATGGAAAGATCTCAAGATTTAAATGGTATTTAAATTACATCTAAAATTTCATGATCATGAGAATTTGGATTGAAAGGATGAGATGCAAAGACAAACTAGTCTAGGTAATCATTGTGCATTTTCTCATAAACAAATGAGATAAGGTAGAAACATGCATTTAAAATTTGTCAAAGAAAGGGGATATTTAAAACTGTGGTAATAGTTAAATTTACTTGAAGAATCAGAAGAGATGGAGAAGATAAGAGATCACAGAATGATTTATGAGATTCCCCAAGATCCAATATTCACTGCAGCTTTAAAGAAAACCAACAATATTTGTTGTCAACAATACAACTTGTGCTTTGGGCAAACTTTGAATTTCATAAAATGTGTGCCTATCACCAAAAGATTGATGGATTCCTACTACTTAAAAATAATTTTGATAAGATTGGTGATGTTAAAAAATACTTTACATGAAGTATGCCAACACTTGCAGTCTGCAAAATTTAGTGAACCAGTATTTTTCAAATGACTAATGCATGGTTACACACAATTATGCATATGTCAATTACTCAAAGTGCAAGACAGGTTGTGGATTTTAATGTAATAGAGTAAATTATATTGATTCAGATTTTACATTGTAAATAGTGAAGTTTGTTGCAGTATAAAAGAATATTCACAATTACCAGAAAAGTCTTTTAAACTACATTTGCCTTTTCCATTATTCTCCATGAGATGCTAAATTTTAATTATATTTTTACAACAACATACTACAACAGATTGAATGTACAAATATATATTAGCATTAATCTGTTTTTTATTAAGCTGTTTTTTACTAAAGGAATTTATAATAATATGTTCATTAAACTTTTGGAAAATACATTTTAATAAGTGAATGTTATGCAAACTTTTATAGACTTTTTGTTATATTTAAAATATTTGAAAAGCTAAGAACTTTTAAATTTTAATTTTTTATATGTTCATGTTATATAGATAATAGTTATTTTAGAATGTTACTGAGTATGGAAAATATAAAGTCAGGAAGAATGGAAAGAATACCTGCTCAGGAATAGCAAGAGTGGATTAGAGGGTCCTCTATGTGAATGGGAGCAGCATAGGGTAACTACAACTGTGGTTGGTTCACTTTATCATTGGAACTGAATGCAAGGCTATAGATGTTGGAAACACTATGGAAACTGTATACACACAGGGGCCAATGCCAAATTCTAATAATTAAGTTCTGTTGGTAAAAGTCAACTGCATGTCATGATTTCCTCAGAAGTAATTATGTAATAAAGCAAATTGAATCATATGACCCTATGTAATGGAACATTAATAGATTAAAATGATTACCATGAAAAGTGTGAATGGTGAAGACAATCATCTTTCTATAGTATATATCTAGGAAAATTGCCAAGAAATTTCTAAAGGTATATGACAATCCAATCTTTTTACGGGAACTTTTAATTTGGATTATAGAACAAACATATATTTGAGGACCTTCCCCTCCTTTAAAATTGGGATATGTCCCAATATTCCTGGCTGGAGGTACAGCCTCATACTACTATAATAAAATATCAGAGGCAAATAACTTACAAAGAGAAAAATGTTAACTTTGGCTTATGGTCCTAGAGTTTCCAGTTCAAAATCAGGTGGTTCTATGACTTTCTTGCAAGGCTGACATATCATGGTGGTACATTGTAGAGCAAATTGCTCCCCTTAGAAACTATGAAACAGAAAGAGCAAACTAGTCAGGTTCCCATAATTCCTTTCCACAGCACAACTCTGCGTACTTCTTAGAAGGCTCACCAACCAAAGTTGCTATTAACTTCCAAAAGTGCTATCTTGGGGACCAACCCTTTACATGTGGATATTTGAGGGATACTCATGCAAGTCATGACACTGTAATACACCTGTCCATATCCTGATGAAAAACTGTCTGCCTAAGAATTTGTCTTTATTATAATATTAAAACTTGAAGTAGAAAAAATGAGTCTTAAGTATATAATAAATTTAAAAAAACAACTTGATGCCACTTCTTAGACTGTGATGGCTCCCATTTAAAAATATACATATGTAATTTATTGGCTTTAAGTTCCTTTTGATATGTTTCTTTCATCTAACAACCTCTTGAAGTTTAAAATGTCTTTGGTACACACACTATCCTTTTCTGCTCCTTAAAATCGAGTTTTAACTTCCATTAAAATAACATATGCACAATATACTTGGTAAAATTTGAATTAAAACTTGAAATTCATTTTTCAAATTTAAAAGCAAAAAATAGTGAATGGGTGAGAGTGAAGAACAGTCATGAAACAGATATTCAGTTACTGTAGAAATAGTTGAATAGGGAAGTGAATACTGAGTTTCATATACACCAAATTAAAATTGTGTTTATTTTTATTTTTCTGCTCTGTTATGACATGTGAGACAAAGCAAGAAGAGTTAAGATTGGGTTGCAGTCTTAATCTAATTAGTGAATTAATCCCTGATGGGATTAACTGGGTGGTAACTGGAGGCAGGTGGGATGTGGCTGGAGGAAGTGGCTCATTGGCAGCATGGCCTTGGGGTATATATTTTGTATCTGGATAGTGGACTCTCTCTGCTTTCTGACCATCATGTGAGCTGCTTCCCTCTGCCACATTCTTTGGCCATGATGTCCTGCCTTACCTCAAGCCCCGAGGAATGGATCTGGCCTTCTATGGACTAAGACCTCTGAAACTGTGAGCCTCAAATAAACATTTCCTCCTTTAAAATTGTTCTGGTCAGATCTTTTAGTCACAGCAGCAAAAAAGCTGACTAAAACATGCTCTTTCCACCGTTTCTTTTCCTTTCATTTCACTTTTCTCATAAGAACAACTAGATCAGCAGAGATTCACACTTCATGAACCATGAAGCAAATTTGACAGGCATTCTGAGAATATATGGAATCCTTTACTCAGTTTGGTGAGGGGTATAAATCTTTTATTCTGAGTAAAAATTAATAAAACATTTTGTTCTCATAAATACAATAAAAAAGACAACAAAAGTGTGCCATCTTCATTGTGATAAAGATATAATGTGGAACATTCTATGAAACATGGTTTTCCAGATACCAGATACCAAGTCTCAGCAAGTTTTCGTGTGTGTGTGTGTATGTGTGTGTGTGTGTCTGTGAGTGTCTACGTGCATGTGTGCTTCACAGGGCTTGGAAGAGACCCAAACATTATTTTTTCTCCAATGATAAAATGTAAATTACTTATGTTTCCATTCCTAGGAACTGTTCTCTCACTTGTATACTCCCCATAGTTGTAGCTTATTTTCTGAAGGAGAGCTCTGTGACCTCATTTGTTTCACAATACATTGCTCTTTTCTGGAGGTACATAAGAAAAGATTCTATTGGAAATTTATAAAGGATCATTTTCCTGTTTCCTCCACAAAATTTCCTGTTTGGGGGTGATATATTACTTAAATATGATGCACAAGTATAAAATTTTAAGAATTTATATTATAGGAAATAAGCATAGCATATCTTCGCAAAAGTAGAACACTTCTTGCTCAACTTCTCAATTAAGGTGAGGGTGATTGCTCAAGAAATCTTTGATTCTAGGTAAAAAACAAAAAAAATGATGAAATTATAACATTAAAACAATTTATTTTACTATTTTTGGACATCAAAGATTTTTCTTTTCAAATTGTCATTCTGTAGCTACAGTCCGGGAGAAATCATTTAACATGGTAGGTGTATTTTTGCAACTAAATGGTTACTGAATGATGGTGATGAAGGTAGAATTGAATTAAATTTTTCTTTTTACCAAAAGGAAATTTGATAGTCATTACAAAAACAAAATTAATTAAAAGGAAAATGTATCTTTAGATATAAAAATAAACAAGTAATTTGATATTTGGCTGAAAGTGCCAATTTGTGAAAGATGTGCTTTTTCTTTTTTCATGACATGAGTTGACCAATGCAATATGTGGTATTGATATCCTTCATGTATATTAGTCTCTGATGTCTTGTGAGGTTCATGCAATTTACTGTTTAATCATGACTACTGGTAGCTGAAAAGGGACTGGACTCCACAAATGGCAACATTACTTCAGCACATAGCACCCTTGACACAGGTAAAGGTTATATACAGTGAACTAAAATTTAACCTCTACTAGGACACAATTCTCCCTTTATGTGCAGTATGTTTCATGGAAAAAAGCCCTGTGCACAGATATTTCATGCTCAAAAAAGCCTCTCATGAAGATATTTGTTTTCCCTACTAAGTATTTAAATGTGATATCAGGGAGAAAAATATATATTCATTGTTGGAATCATCAGAGAAATAAATGGACATATCCAATCATATATTTTGTGCATATGTTCTTTATGTTTTATTATTGCTTTCTACCTGATATAGTCTTACTTTCATCAAAGTGACTTTAAGCATCTATTTTAATATACGGGTTGTAAAAAATGACTGAATGAATAAGTGGATGAATAGATGAAATAAAAATGATATAATATATGATAGAATATTATAGACATTGAATATTATGCTTTAGAGAATTACAATTTGACACGAAAAATATTTGTGTAAATAATGAATAAAATATAAGCAAGAGATATACTAGCAATAATGAGAAGAGAAAAAACAAACAAAATATTAACTAACATTTATGTAACACTATTTTGGTGCCAGGAACTGATATACAGATGTATGTCTACTCATATAATTCTCTCAGGATTATTCTGAGATAAAAATAATTCCATTAGCTTGCTTATTTTACACAAATAGCAAAAGGCAGATTTATGTTTTAAATATAAGTTGTTTGGCTACAGGTATACTTACTTTTTTATACTTATAAAAAATTTTTTGCTTTATTCTAAGATGGAAAACCATAGGCAGGATATGAGCAGAATAGTAATATGGACTGACCTGTTTACAAAGGATCATTTAAAAAAAAAAAAAAAAACATGGCAGGAGTGCAGGTGGGTAGGAGGGGCAAAGACAGAAAAAAGATCTGGTTTAATGGCACAAAACTGAGAGAGGATTGTGATATGGATTACAGTGTAAGCCTGAAGGCAGTGAGAAAAATCAGACTGAATATGTTTTGAATTTAAAACCCAAAGCATGCTGTTATGTTTTGGAGATGAGGTGTCCTTATAAACCTCAAGTGTGAGACAATAAAAGAAGGTTTAGAGGTGAAATGATTGGGTTATGAGAGCCAAAATCTAACAAATGGATTAATCTCCTGATAGGAATTAACTTGGTTGTACTTGTAGGCAGGTAGTGTGTGGCTGGAGGGGATGAGGTCCTGAGGGTATGTCTTTGGAAGTATATATTTTTTTCTTGTTGATCAAAGCTTTCTCTCTCTCTGTTCCCTGATGTTATGTCCTGAATCACTTTCTTCTGCCATTTTGGTCCACCATGATGGTCTTCCTCACCTCAAGCCCCAGGAAACTGAGTCAGTCATCTATGTACTGAGGCCTCTGAAACCATGAGCCCCTCAATAAACTTTTCTTCCTCTAATTGTACTTGTGAGTTCCATTGGTCACAGCATTGAAAAAAATATTGAAAACAGATGTGATGATTAAATAAAGTGTTTGGAACAAATTCAGTAGTCAAAGATAAGTCAGCTAAAGAGTAACTGGGGAAAGACACACATTTCAATATTCTTGTTGAGATTAATAATAAATTGAGTCTTGTGATACTTATACAAGTTGAACAAAAGTAAAATGTAGCAGAAGTTTTTAATGCTTTTTAATTTCAACTTGTTGCTTAAAAATGCTAAAGGAGAGCCAGGTGCAGTGGCTCATGCCTGTAATCCCAGCACTTTGGGAGGCTGAGACAGAAGAGTCTCAAGTTCAAAGCCAGCCTCAGCAACAGTAAGGCACTAAGCAACTCAGTGAAACTCTGTCTCTAAATAAAACACAAAACAGGGCTGGGGATGTGGCTTAGTGGTCAAGTGCCCCTGAGTTCAATCCCTGAGTTCAAGTACCCCTGCAAAAATGCTAAAGGAGATAAGGTAAAAATTGGCCCAAAAGATAATATACCAGGAATAGGAGAAGCCACTAGTGAAAAGTAGGTTTGGTGGTTAAAACTTAAACACATCAAATTTTAGTTTTTTGCAAAAGTCATAATAGAGAGCAAGTCAAAATAAGAATTTTGAAAGAATTTGAAACTATAATGGAAGAGAATGTGTAGAACAATTTAGATGAGGAATTCAATAAATGAAAACAGAAAAAGGTTACAGACAAAAGCTTCATGGAATTTTTTGGGGGGAGAAAGTCACAAAAATATGTCATGCATAAGAAGATGAATTTGCACCAATATAGTGGTGATATTCTATCAGTACAAATTTTAACAAATTTCAAATTTGAAAATTTGAAATTAAAGCTCAGAGAGAAAAGGAAGCACAAAATCAGGCAGTTAGGCTCAATAAGTTTGTACTTACCACCCCAGCTTCCCTTCTCTCTTGAATCACTAGACTCTCAACATACAGTCTGATCTTCGTTACTTCTCTCTAAAGTGACAGATCTATAACCATACTTTCACCACCTGTAGGCACAATATTTGTGATGAGTGTGTGTGTGTGTGTGTGTGTGTATGTAGAGGATGGGTGTATGTGATTATGTGTAAATTTTATTCTCTGTATATAATGGATATTACAAAAAAGGAACCATAAGTTCTCTCCCTTTGCCATAATACTATGAATAAATACTACAATATTCAGAAAAAAGCCAGTGACAGGTCATTGAGAGCCTTATGCAAATTCTGTTGAAATCTTGTCACATATTTACTGGCCTATTTTCCTGTTGGTGACATCTGAGGACTCTACTCTCTTATTTTTTGATTATTTGTGTCATGGATTTTAATACCCAGGACAATTTAATTCTGAGGCACGTAAACAGAATGAAAATTGCCCATAAGTTTGAGAGATGCTTAATCACAATAAGATTAAGAGTGACAAAGAAAGGAATTAACAAATCAACAACTGCTGTCTTGAAATAAATAAAACAAATGGAGACTCAAGTATTTAGCTATCAGAATTTTGTATTTCTACAAAGGGGGAGAAATCCCTACGTAAGGTAGTACTTAAAATAATTAAAATAAATGTGACTTTTTCATTTATTTATATGTTCCTTTAACATCTTCTTTTTGACATTTCTCATTAATTCTCAATATTTTCCTGTTGCATATGGTTTTGTGTCCATTATGGATGGGTAAATGATGACCAGTACCATATGCATAATATGGACAGGATGAACTAATCAGTTACCTCCTCATGGAAGATTTTACTGCCCAACTGCAGAATATGTGGTCATCAGACACCGTCTAGGTTCCTGTCACGACCTTCAAAGTATGTATCAGGCTTAGTCAGTTTGTTGGAGGTGACAGGCTTCCTAGAGGACTCCATATCTGGTAGACCATAAAGAACAAACATCTCAAGCCATGAACACGCAAATGTAGAAGGTTTGCACTAGAGCTGCCCACCTATTGGTCAGAACCTTGTAATCTTGAAAAACCTCAATTTCTTCTTCTAGATAATCCTGCTTCTTTCACTTTTCTGTCATATGCATTGACCACTAACAAAAAGTTTTTGTCAGCAGCTATTATTGCTGTTATAACTCTGTGCTACAAATGCCACAGCTTAATACTGTAGGAGAGGCAAAATTTCACTTTTATTTTATATAGGCCTGAATATTGAATTGACATAAGACAAATAAATAGCAGCAAATTAATATAAGTTTTATGGGAGTCTTCATAAGAAAATGAAGCACCAAAGAGGCAGAGTTGAGAATATATACTGAATCAAATGAAGAATAGTAAGTTCTAAGACACAACAAGAATATATGTGCAGCTTAAAATAATTATTTTAACAAAGTCTGTAAAGAATTCCTTTCACCTCAACAGAAGGTTCTTCATCATCAGAATCTGGCTGTCTTTCTAACGTTGGGAAGACATTTTTCACATGGGAATTCATTCTCTGCTTTTAAGAAATTGAATGAGAGTTTAAGAAATTGAATTGAAGGAAAAATGCACCTGCAGTTTTTCAAATGTCTTTAACTCAAAATAGTCAATTCACTCAAATAGGTATTTATTTATTTATTTATTTACTCATTTATTTATCTATCTATTTATTTATTTTTGAGACAGGATCTTACTAAGTTACTTAGGGCCTTGCTAAGTTGTTGAACATGGCTTTGAACTTGTGATCATCCTGTCCCAGACTCCAGAGCTGCTAAAATGACAGCCATGTACCAAAACGTCTGGCCCTCAATAAGTATTTAATAGTTGTTGGTTGAATAGAAAATAAACCAGTATTATTGATAATAAGTGTTTACTGAGAATCTAATCTGTTTTACACCTGTGTATGTAAAAATGTGTTACACAACATCTTCATCCAAGACAACCCTGGAGTATTTGGTATATAGTGTAGGATAATACTAATCACTTCAAAATATTAAGTTAACATTTTTACCAAATTATTCTATTGTATTTTGTGGTTAATGATTGTTTTTGAATTGAAAAATATAGACATGAAAACATACCATGGCATTAAATACTAATAATTCTTTCAGAATTAACTTTTTGAAATTCTGTATAAAATTGTCATTGTCATACCCAGATACACCTTGAGAAGGTATATTGAACACCTGTAGTTCAATAAAGTTGGGTTGATTCACTCTCCATTGATGAAAACATAGCATGGAAAATTTCCTAGAATTAAATTTCCAAGAAATGTAGTTTTGTTCTGTATTTGGTATTGTCAAAACCTGAAAACAATTCCAAGATTTTGGGTTTTAACCATTTTT